>BGPR01005673.1:0-90467 GCA_013235015.1 Araneus ventricosus
ATCACTGGTCCCCGTGTTTCTGTTGATAGTGCATTGAACTCGAAATATGCATGTCCGTGGTTCGAATTCCGGGCAAAGTAGTTTAATCCAAGAAATCATATTTTAATTTAAGATGTTATTTTTATTTATTTACGTTCCAGGCAGATTCTAAAATATTCCTTAAGTATATAAATACTGAGTCCAACAAGTTGTGGGCAAATTATATCTGTTCTCTTGTGTTAAGAATTGCTTCAAGCTAATAAATGTACTTTATTCTTAAACCATTATTCTGTAAGTCTTTGGATCTTCGTGACAATATCCACTAACTGTTATAGAAACACGTTCTCTCCGCTATGTTTTGGATTATCTCCAAATTAATTAGCAATATTTCCTTGATTAATATATTCGGCATTTCTCCTTAAATGACCGTTCCATTCGCGTAAATAAATTTAAATCAATATTTATATGCTTAGCGATGTTTTGTTTTTTAAAAAATTATTAATATTCTAACATTTGATGTTTTTACATGTATTAGCATTTTTAGAATAGTTCCAGATAAAGATCTGTATATATCTTCATCACAGACTAAATATTTAAAGTTAAAATAATAAGTAATTTTTTTTATTTTATTTATCTGCAATCATATAGTGAGTGAGAGAAAACCAAACTAATTTTCAAGATCAATTTTGGGAACCATTTTTATGGAGATTTAAAACTGTCTCCTAATTTTTATCTTTTTCACTTAGAAATGAATTTTAAAAAATTAAATATTTACATAGGTGAGGGTCACCTTGAAGAAAATTACTAAAATCTCTTACACTGCCACTCTTCAATGGCTGGTTTCATAAAGCACTTACGCATTAATTTTAATTTAAGAATACAACTCAATAGGCTTTGACATCTTATACATTAAAATGTATAACTAAAACCAAAAGATTTTTGATAATTCTCTCATGTGTGTGTGTATTATCTTTCAAATTTTTCATAAACTCATTAAATAATATAAATTTTTCAATTCCACATTTGAAAACCACATTTTTCCATACATAAATAAATACAGGGTGTCTAAAAAAAAATTACACACTGTTTAACGAGTCATAACCGTCTGATTTTTCTTTCTTTTGAGGGTGTAATTGATGAAAATAATGAGTGGACCAAGGTTAACATTTGAAAAAATAAATTTATTTTAAAATGCTATTGGAAGCTTGAAAATGTAGCAGAAGTACAAAGACAATATCGCAGGGAATATTAGGAAAATCCACCACGCAACTTACAGTTGATAAACTTGAAACAAATGGAACTGTTTGAGATGTTCATAGACAACGTTCCAGAAAAGCAAGGACATTAACGAGCCAAGAAAAAGTCCTGGAAAGTTATTGCGAAACATCCAAAAAAATCTGTAAGACAAGTCGTGGGATTGGCATCATCAAATAAAGTGTCCATCGCATTTTAAGACGTTATAAGTGGAAACGCTCCATTCAAACAGTAGTACATGCTATCAATAAAGATGATCTGGACCGAAGAAAACAATTTTGTGAATGGTACTTGGAAAAATATGAACAGGATGCACAGTTTTCGGTGAAGATTGTTCGGAGCGGTGAATGAAATGGCGCAATTAATCGACATAACTGCAGTTACTGGGCAACTGCAAATCCGCATGTTACGCAGGAATTAAGAGCCGCAATTGAGCAAGAATGCGCCGCTATAGCAAATGAAATGTTTGTTGAAGTTTGTGAATCGATAGCCCACCGTTATCTGCAGGGTATTGACCAGAAGGAGGAGAAGTTATACATTTTATGTGGATTCTTTTGCAATTTAAAAATTAATCATATACACTGTAAAAAAAATCCCGTAAAATTTACGGTTTTAAACTGGCAGCTCGGTTGGTTGTGCAAAACCGTAAAACTTACGAAGTAAATCCGTAGGCACAACGGTTTTTTACCATACAGGAACAAGTTTTTCCCGTAAAAGTTACGAAGTAAATCCGTAGTCGCAACGGTTTTTTACCGTATGAAATCAAGTTTTCTCCGTAAAAATTAAGTCATCGAAGTAAGTGACGTCATCGACTGAGTTGAGTTGTTTTTCTCCTTCTGTTCGAGTTGAAATGGGCTGATGTGTATTATTAATTAGGAATATTAATTAATCAAGGCTTTATTATTAATTTAAATTAGTTTAATAATTATAATTTTTAATTGAACTTACTTGGACGATTTCGATGCAAGATGGTGACAAAACTTCTAACTTCTCCTAGCCGGGGATCGAAACCGCGTTCATAGAAACAAAAGGCAGTCGCTCTAACCACTAGACCACCGGAGACTTCATAAAATAAAGTAAAAATAATCTATTTGAGTTTTAAAGTCACTATAGCTCTAGTGGCGCCACCTAGTGGTGTAAAAATCAACTATTACCAGAACACGTTTTTTAAGGTTACGGAAATGGAACCCTATTAAAAACATGAAATGAATGCAATAAAATTACATTTAAGAAAAGGGAAAGTTATCGTACGGAAAGCAATACCGTATGACGAAAATTAGAATTTGAACTGACGGTTTTAAACCGCTTATGGCTGGAGCGAAAAACGGTGAAAAACCGTTTTGTCAACAAAACAGCTTTAAACCGTCAAATATACGGAAAAAGTCCGGGAAAAAAACGGATATTTTTTACAGTGTATGAATAAAAACAAGTTATAATCATTTAAACTTTGCATACATTTTTTGAGACGCCCTGTATGCATGGTTTATTAATAGTGATAATGTCATCTCAAAGCACTGAATTTGTTGCCTTTTAATTTTAATGGTACCTTCATTACTGTGATCAAAGGTACACAAAAAATCGCAACTAAATAAATAAATCGTCTGTGAAAACATCCTCAATCCAAATCTGGATTTCAAAACAAGACGACAGAAGCGGGTTTCGGCTTTTCAGGCTAAACTAACGCAATGCAATTCTGACGACGTGGCATCCATTACATAGAGACACGATTAATGCTATAGATAAATAAATATTTGATTACGTGCAAAGAAATGCGAAAACGACATGGAAAGTAACGGAAAATGCCGCGAGAGTGAATGGAATTAATACAAAACTGGTGGAACTCTTAATGGATCGTGATGTATTTTTTTTCCTTCTGTGGTGTTACATGTCTTTTAAAATGCATATAATTTCAACAAACGGTTGATATATTTATTTTGTATTGACACCGCGTCTTTTATGAAATTTATGAAAATACATATTGATCTGATTCAAGGAAATATTATGCAAGTGTTTTGTGTCGGTACACCGTATATGTACCCAACTGAATAGAATGCAGAACTTAGAACTGGTCACAATCAAATTGAACTATTTTGAAACGATTGATTGAAAGATTGGAGAAAACCAGATCATACAAATATAGGAATACCCACTGATTCTTAAATTAGTGTTGTTCTTGTTTGTTAAAGAGATGACTTTTTAATACACAGCAGTAAAAAATGAGAATCACCATCTGACGAATAAGAGAAATGATGGTTAATTTTTACTACTTTTTACTTAAATACTGAATGCATAATTACTTGATGATTCTTTTATTTAAATGATTATCGATATTTCTTGTAAATTAATTAGTGATTTTTTAAAATATTTTGAATTGTCTTCCTTTTTTTAATCATTCAACATTATAATCAACAATTTTCAACCGTATAAATAGTAAGTGAAGGAACTCGTTCATTTTGAAGTACTTACAAGGATCAAAATTCAAAATTCGATGCGTATTGTTGACAATTGAATAATTTAAATGGTATAATCAAGCACCCCAAAACATGAATTATAAATTGCTTATCTCACCACAATAAATCTATAGTTCAGATGCGTTACCACAGCGTAGTTATTCTTCAAACCTCCAAACATTTAGTTTCATTTGTTTTATTCTTTGTAGAACTACTTAAATAACAATACTTTTACTGATGATAAAGATAGTAAAACATTCTTAATACAGTCTTTTATCACTAAAGATAAAAAAAAAATTATGGGTATGAAATCTTTATGGCCTACAAGAGAGATAGTGCATTTTTTTATTATCATGAAAAAAATTCTTCTTTCATTTACACAGAAATAATCGCAGTGGTTTTTGCTGCCTCAGTAAAAATTATGTATGAATATATCACAAGCGTGTGTATCAAATGGCTCGAGAGAGGAACTTTAAAATACATCTTCCATAATTAATCGCCGTATTTTAACAATTTTATTCACTCGTATTTAAGACGCAGAATTCACAATATTTCTTACAATATAATGAAACTTTGGATGAAATTATTCAAAAGAGATCCGTTAGAAATGAAGCAGTCGGGCTTGGTGAGCCAGAGAACGTTCAGATCAGCGTCAAAATAGTTTGTCATCTAAGGGAAAATCGTGTTAATTCTCAATTGAGGTGAACATCGTGGAACTTATTATTATGAACTCTGTTTATTGTGTACTTTAACGTTATGCGTCCACCAATTGGTGCCTTTAGTGTCTTGGCGAATTTTCTTGGTCGCCAGCTTGGCTCAACTTCTTTCTTGGCGATAGTTGATGCGCACTGTCAGGTGCAAGAAATGTTATGCAAATGCTCTGCTCGGGATCAGATAGAATTTCTTTCAATAAATTTTCATGCGACATAAAATGCATTTTATAATTTGTACAAAAAGTAGTAACACTTTTTGAGAGTACTGGTTGGAGTTTCATTAACAGCACTTTGAGAAAATTTTAATTCAAAAATTTCCATCGTAACCGCGAATCGAAAAACTTTATGAAACACCGCAATAAATTATTTCCATACTCCAAATTGTAAACATTTGGGCTAGTAAAGCATTATTATGATTATTCAAAATATCATTTCTTCATCTTCGCTGCCAACTTTTGATTTTCTGGAGAAATAACAACAAAATCGATTTCACTCTTTTTATTATCATCAAAAAATCTTTGCAGAGTATCTTTTCTATTGTAAAATATCTTGTTTTAGTTATTTCTTTGCTTGCCGAAGGAGAAAAATTACTACGGTGTCTAACGGTGAGAGTGAGTGGCTGCAGAGGCGTATTTCCGCACAGGTGTTAGAGGTGAAAGCCTCGTGCCTCGAGACTTTAAGGGGAGGCCTCAAAACCTGTGCGAAAAACATCACAGCGCTAAGCGAACGGCGAATTTACGACATTGCAACCTTGTTTATAGTATAATCCTCTCTTCACTGAAAATTTTTTCCCTCTTTGATTTAAAGAAATTAATGAGTGAATGAAAACAGCCAAAAAAACGTTGTGGGGGGGGGGAATTAAGTTCTAGTGTGACTAATGTGTATCACTATTGATAAATTAGCCTGCTAGTGTAGGTGTGACTAATGTGTATCACTATTGATAAATTAGCCTGCTAGTGACACAGGAATGTGCTCTTTAGAAACCGAGACATGCGGAAGACGACATTCCTTTGATGATAAGTCCATATTATACCCAAGACGCGATGGTCTGTAAATTGATTTCACAGGCGTTGAACTGCGCAGGGCAAAGTAGGTAACTAACTGCTTAGGGGCCCCACAACTTTTGGACCAGGCGCATCGTAATACTTTTTTTCTTGCATTATTAGCAAGGTAATTTAATTTAGTGCTTTCATTTAGTTTTAAGAACCGAGTACTCGAATTAAATTTAAATTACAATCAAGTATCGCTTCAATTTCAGGACGTCATTCTTAAGATTTTTTTCCCCATGTTTCCAAATTCGCTTAAAAATTCAATGTGGTCCAGTTTATTTCGCAGTTAGCTGTCTGACTCAACAGTCCTGGCAAACTTTGAGTTACAGTATTTAGACTGTTCCAAAAAAGTTGTCACTTTTTTTGCTACTTTTTAAAAAATTAATTACTAAATTAAGATTTTGCATTTTTTTTATTTGCAAGATACGAACACCAATTCTTCTGAATGTGATCAAAATTTAAATATTTTGTTATTTCAGTTTGTCTTAATATTTTTAACTTCAAAACAGCTTGGATAGAGATTAAATCGATTCTACCAGTATTAAATGTTATGAAAGTTGAATATCCTGAATACACATGTATACTCGTAAATTAAATACATTACTTAGATTGCAGGTCGTCGATAATTATTCGAAGATTCAAATTTTAAAAAATATCAATCTTAGAAAAACCCTCATCATTACTTAGAGTGCAACTAAAATTCATATTGCTGCATTGCAGATATCTTCCTGAATGTTAACGGTATTCAACTGGAATTTTTATATAAGCTGCCCTATATGTCTGGCTTTGAAGTTATGAAAGAAAAATCAGGCTACGTTTGGCACATGCGCAGTAAACAATTTACTACAAATACTCATATATATTCTAATATTCAAAGTATTTACTTCGAATTTTATTACAATACATCGCTATCCTATTGTCATGAATTCTGTAAGTTTCGTATAATTTGGCTGAAAACTCTGTATGTTATAATCAAAAGGTTTGTGGGAAAAATTGAGAAACCTTTATAGCTTCCTGAATATTCGTGCTTTTTTTTTTTTTACAAAAATACATGTAAATGTTGCGCTTATCAAGCTAAACCATTGGTGAAAGTTGCAACTCTTTATCAGCTTTCTGTAAAATGGGGTGAGTCCTAAATCATTTTCTTCATCAATTTCTCGTCAGTCCCCTAAATGCCATCGTAACCGAATTTTCCCTGTAAACTGTGAGTTGAAGTCTCTTCTTTATATGATCGAAGTTCTAGGAAAATCTTTTCAGCCTTTCGGGAGATATTTGAAAAAATGTACAAATTCAAAAGTGTTCACATTATTCTGTCACCCATCTATACTTTTGATTAGTTATATAATATTCGAAAGTCATTGCTTCATTTTACGATTCACATTTTCATTAATAACTTCAGATAACTTTTTAGAAAAAAGGAAAGATGAAAACGATTTTAATGATTTATACTTTGCAGAGCTTAAACTAGATAACATATTTTTTAAAAAAAATTATCTTGATTCATCTCAAAGTGCTGTTTAAAAAAAAATTCGGGGGATAGTTTTATTATTTCGCTCTTTTTTTGCCTGCATTGTTAGTAGATTATGCCATTCTGTCCTTTAGGACAAAAGAGTTGACACTATACATTCGAGCTCGAAATTTAAAAGAAATATAAAATGGTGATTTATGAGCTCATTTCTCCTTTTTAACCGAATAAGTGTTAGGAAATTCTGCATTTTAAGCTACGAATCTTGCATCTTTTCTAAATTGTCTCTTGTACCTTTACTCTAAGATTCGAAGCATTCTTTCTTTAAGATTTTTACGTCATTTCTTTGAGCTAGTCACTTAACTTGACATTTATATTAGCTGCTATTTAATCGGAATTGTATGACGTTGTCTATTCGATTCCCGCAGCTGATACGTAGATCTACTGATTATTAGCAGAGTATATATGCTTGTCTCTACTATGTCATTTAGAGGTACGGTCTGTAGGTCTTCTAAGCATTCTCTTCTCGAGAGACAGTGCTATGTAAGCTGTTGCTGGTTCTGTACCTATAAGATGTAGGACAAGTATCAACCCTGTAAAATGGAAATATGGTAATCTGTAAATTTGTTCTTAAATGTGTCCGTCCAAATAAATGTCTCTTTTAACTTATATGATTCGTCATTTCTGAAACAATAAGAAATGCTCTATCTCGTAGAAATTCCACTGCAATAAGCCAGGATACTTTTATCTTATTATCCAGCAGCTCTTCATAACTAGTGTCTCTCAAGCTGCCTGTCTCTACTTTACGAGACTAACAAGTGATATTGGCAAACTCTCTTCCTGTGCCTAACAATAGTTTCCTTTATTAGACGTAATGAAGGAAAAAAATATTTATTAAAAGCAATTTTGAAATGTTGTTCCTATTTAATATAAGATTTGAATGTTTGTACACTGTTATGTCCAACCCATCTAGATAGATGCAAAAACCGATACAAATCACTGGTACTTAAATATTTTATATTATAAAACGAAAAACATCTCTGTTTGGAGTAAAATAAAAAATGATAAAGGGATGCAAAGGTATTTTAATTTATCTGTTTTATATATACATGTAACATCTTCAATTTTGTGGTTTTTGTAGAGGCATTTTCAAAAATAGCCCACGGACGATTAACGTAAGATTTTCTTTATTCAGGCATTGCAAAGTGTTCAGCTTATTTTAGCATTTTAAATTATATTGAAACGTCAACCCATGATCATACTGACGAACAACACCGGCCGTGAGTCGTGGCGACAGTTAAAGACAGAGCGAAAAAGGGCAGATAACAATGCGCAGAGAGATTATATACGGGAAAAAGGGTATTCCTCTGAAAAGACGCGTGAATAGAAGTGAAAGTAGAAATAATTAAAAATGAAGTATCATTAAAAATAATTAAAGGAAGTTAAAAAATTAAATTATTACATACATAATTAGGGTTGCCATACGTCCGGTATATACGGGACTGTCACGGTATTTCAATACTCAGTTACATATTACTATTTGTCCCGTTTTCTCCCTAAACTCTGCCGGGAAGAAATATAACGTACTATCGCATACTTATAGGTAAGAAACATAGATATTCGCAACACTGAGATTCTATTAAACCAGTTTGTATACCTAAAAGATTATTTAGAGAAAAATAATACCAATCAAAACTGCGAAGCAACTATGAAATTGAGTATGGAAGAGAAATCACTGAAGCTTTTTGCAGGCACAAAGTGTAGCGGAGTATAGTGATCAGAAGTCATGTCTAATAAAGCTATGCGAATACGCATTTGCTATTCCAGCCCGCAATGGAAATGCGGAGAGAATATTTTCCCTAATGTTAACTCAATGGTCGGACGAAAGAAACTGGTTGTCAATGGAGGCAACTGAAGCAATTTTGATTTGCCATTATGATTTAAAAATGATTTGCGCCCAATTTTATAATTAAGTGAAAGAAGAAAGTGATCTAATTAAGAAAGTGAAATCCAACTTTAAAATATGACTGGTCTAAAAAGGATTGCCTTGCATCGTTTTTATTATTCTACTTGTTCATTTTATTAGATTGCTCGAGTCTTATTGCTTTTCTATCAGAGTAAAATAAACCATTGCCTACCCACTTTTTCATGTTAATTTATTTAGCACTTAAATGTTCCGTATCAATACCTAGAAATTATGACAACCCTACATATAACGTTATGGAAAACGATATAGCATATATACTTTGCCAAGAGTAAAATGCATTCTTTGTAAAAATGAAGGAAAATAAATGTTAGAAATCAGATAAACAACAATACAAGAATTAACTTCAAATTGAATGACGAAGATAAACATAGATCTAGAATTAAAGGCATAAGTAAGTTATTTTACGTTACACATTTGTATAATCAATAGAGTTTTTTGGAGGGGACCTCAAAATAATTTTGCGCATCGGGCCTCATATTGTCAAAATCCGCCACTGAGTGACTGACGTACTCTTTTCCCGCTGATGTTGCGTGAGTGCAACACCTGTTTTTTCAACCCCCTCCAGAAAACCACAAACATTTGACTGATAGAATTTTGTGAAAAGCAGTGATCTTGACAAACAATAGATCGCCTGTAACACTCATTTTTCTCTAGTTGTAGTTCTACGGAAAGACCAGGTCAAAAGTTTTCGTTAAAAAATGCATCAAGTACGGAATTCGTTTTTAAAAATAAAATTATCGTTAAAGGCAAATATTTTTTTATTGAAATATTCTCCACATTATGCCCTACTCAAAAATGCTATGAACATAAAATTTGTTACGTAGATAATTTTCTATACGCATTTATTTTGACAAGTTGCGTCAACGCAACGGTTAAATAATCTTATGATCTTTATTATACATTCATTGGATTACAGAATTAAATAGGAGCGTTGCATTTGACGTGTGTAACTTCAATTGACTTCTTTGTTATCTTTTCAATAAGGAACTGGATGTCACATTTTAAAATCATTTTTTCCCTATTCACGAATAAAATCATGATACAAATTAATTGTGTAGACTTGTTTGAGTTCATGCCATCAACTAGATTAAATCACGAAAGATTGCACACAAATAATTTATCAAAATAGTATTGTTTTCAAGAAGGTTTAGCGTATTCGTGAAATGTAAAAACTATTTAATGGAATCAATTCAGGTGACGTCATACTCGCGCGAAAAAATTAATTCCGTATGCCATTTAACATCTAACTAATAGTTTATGCCATGCTGTTTCGTCGCGTACTTTTCCTTCCTGGAAGATTTTCAGTGGATTCCAAAATTTAATTGGCACGTCATCGTGTATCACATTAGAATGAAAAGACTCATTTGCTGTTCTAATGAAAGATTTAATCTGAGCTGTTAATTAAGTTCAAATAAGTTAATATTCCACTATCCATATCTATTCAACATTGCAATGTTCGAGGCATAACAAAAAGTACTGCATCATTATGTATATGCTTTTTTATAACTGAGATTAAATTTCATGATTCTGTGGTTATTTATTTAACATTTTCACCAAGCTAACAATGTATATAAATTTTTCGCATTCGATTTATAAAATACTGATTTCTGTCAGATTCGCAAGTGGGTTTTAAATTGTTAGAGATTTTCTGTGCTCTTTCAAGTAGATTTTTTTTTCTTGTAATCCAGATTTGAAATTTCACTCTTTGTCCTCCTCCGTTTTCCCAAATTATTTCTTAAACTGCAGAATTCTAACAGACTGTTTCCTTGCATGTTAAAGTAGTAAATATTTTCTATAAACAGATTAATATTTGCAAAATTTCAACTATGAAAGAAAAAAATATGACAAAAATTATTTTCATTATCCCAAGTATGAAATTTTTTTATACACATCTTCGCGATATTTGAATATTTAATGTTCCTTTTCTATATAAACATTTTGAATGTAAAAATAAATTATTACGTATATTTGTCAGTCTAGCTTGCAAAAAAATATTTCCATGAAGAATGCTACTACAACATATGTGAGTGGTTCATTCTAGTTCTTGAAACCAGTAAAGGATGTTTTCTGCTTTTTCTAAATAGTTTGTCCGTAGGTGTGCTGGGTGAGATTTATTAACCTAGAAGATCTCAATGAAATAACTTCTCAGAGTGACACTAGATGTCGCTACGAATAAGCGCAATGAGAAAAGGTATGAAAGGAAATTATCTAAGTCTTCGAAATCGTCGTATTCCCTCGAAGATCGCATTTTCAGTTTCAAAAATTGATATAACAATAACACCAACGCTAGTTCAAGTTTACCTAAACTGAGAGATGAGATTATATTTAAATGCACTTTCATTATCCCTCCAGCTGATTACAAACATCAAATTTCCTTAATGCAGGTTTTAATGTCGCTTGCTTTCAGATCAACAATTACTAATATAATAAGCCAGATCTGTCTCTCGGTAACGCTCCGAAGTCCCCTACAATAAAACACGCTTCATAGCACTGCGAGACGTTAAACAGCATTATTTAATAGTTGGAGAACCTAAATTTCAGTCATTTTAAATTTAAAAGAGTAATTGTGTCGTTATTTCAAATTTAATAGCTCTAAAATAATAAAATAAAGTTTTCTATCAATAGATATAAAATTTATCTCGCTGTGACCCGCGAAATAGTTCCCGCGAAATTTTAAATTATATTAATTATGTATTTCAAATTAATTTCAGATTTTTTTAAATAGAAAGTAGCAAATTACGTCAATTGTATATTCATGAGCGTGATATAGTTTGTTTATTTTATTTGTTTTCAATCAATGTTAAACATTTCTTCGCATATATATCTATTTAAACACGTCAAATTTGACAGGAAATCTCTCGAATGAAGAGGCAATTTGCACCCGTCATGACATTACGGGAGATTTTCTAGTTTTATAAAGCGGCTGTTTTTAAATATTCTATGCCCGATTTTCCAATTTTAAACCCTCTCTCGTACTGAATGTTTTGACGAAGGAGGGGGTTGGCTTGTTTGTCGAAACTCTCTGTTACTTCGAAATCTCCTTCAAAAATGCATTAAAAGAAATGTATTTTGGCTAGGTTGATTGGTTTCGTAGGTTTTTAAAAAAACTGTTGAGCCCCACTGATGTTGTGTTAAGCCCTTTCTGAGGACCCTCCCTCCACGTTTAAAGAAATTTTAGCGAACTGAATTGGAGTATTGAAGAAAAAAAATCATCCAATGCTCATTGTTTAACTAAGTAGTTATTGAAATAACCCTTCCCTCTCATTCTTTTTCAAATAAACAAATTTCGACAATATAAGATAAAGAAATTCTTGTGCTAAGTGCATCTAAATAATGATGAAAACCTGGGTTCCTTTTAGGATATCAATTTTTATCTCCGCAACTATCTATTTACTTGACAGAAAGTGTGAAAGAAATTTATAGTCTGTATGAATTTACTCGGAACTTTTTATTTTGATTGTTTTGTTCTATGTTATCTACAAGGGTGTATCTATAACCCCCCAGACTAGCTCTGTATAAAATTTCGGATTGACCCTGTGTTCGTTGCAATATCTTTCGGATACGCATGCCAAATTAACCTAATCGGTTTTGTTTCATTCTACTTTTAACGCATTGTAACATAAAATTGTCTTGCAGAATATTCATTTACGTTAGGATTAATTGTAATTTTGAACAGATCGACATTAATGGATGAAAATGATTCCGATTAATGGCGGATAAGGAAGTTTTCCAATAAATGCAGATGTTTTCTGTTGAGATCTTAATTTTGCTGACAAATATTGAATGAGAGTGCAGTAAAAGTTTTCTGTGATCCAAAAATTCTAGACGACGCTACTTCAGGTTCCTACCTGTACTTGCAGAAATATTGATGCAAGTTTTTAGCCGGTAATTCACGAACCTTTTCCACTCCACGTAAAATATGGTGTTTAGGCACTTCCTTCCATTTTTAGCGCATCCATTTAGTCGTGTCACTCACGGCTGCTCCACGCATTGCAAATCCATCCGCTACAGGTCATTCCGATCCCCTACTACTCTCGCTTCTCCTTCCGTCTTCAAAACGCGAATGATCGGATTTCATCGGCAAACGTCTTGTTTCAGCCAAATGCTTTGAGGCATTTGTAGAGAGCCACTCCTCCCTCGCATATCTATACTTATTGCAATCCAAATGGAGCGGTTTGATACATAGACTTACGATACGAATAGACTGCTCGTGGAGGGTTGCAATGTGAAGCAAGCACCTCGTCACGTGACTCGTGGACGCGACCGAGACACTTCGTACGGGAATCCTTTGTTATTTCAATGCGTGAGTAAGAAAGGCCAGCTGAGGTTCTCATGAAACTTCACCGAAAATGGTTAAATCCTGTTCTGCATACGAGTGTAAAGAAAAATTTATCAAAGGAGGATCTGTTTCATTTCATCGGTAAGTAAAATTTTTATGATTTTTTTGCTTTATTAATGCAAAATAGCTACACAAAAATAAGTCTTAGCTCTTAGCTGTGGCGTTTGTTGCAATTGAAAACGATATTATTCAATTTGTTGTGTATGAAATTAATCCTTTTCTTAAGTTAATTGTTTATTATCCTCTTTTAGAAGTATCTATAGGTTTTAAGTGCCTATTAGTGTTTAAAATATGGAATTTTATCAGACACATGTAGATTGAGATATTTGGCGATGTGTTGGCGAAGTTGTTTACATTCTGAAATTTTCGTGTTATTTTGTGTTATTTAAAAGAAAAGAAAATTTTATGATCATGAAATAAACGTAGAATGTTTTTCAGTGTGTAAGAAAGGTAAGCATAGTTCATTTTCAGTAAAAATTCATCTCTAGCTATATTTTTAAACATTTTCTTTTATGCATATAATTAAGAAAATGTATAATTAATAAAATTTAGAACTCAATAACTTCTTTTTGTTTAATTTTCTTTAATTTATGTGTATATGATGTTTGAAAATTTATTTAGTGTTTTTTATTTACTCTTCATTTATTTCTCTTTCGCTTTTTTTATTACAAGTATTATTTTCCAAAACAAAAGTATTATTGGCATGTCTTAAAGATTTATCTGATTATTTTTCAGATTTCCAAGCAATCAAAAAAGGAGATATATTTGAGGAAAAAACATTCGCCGGTTAAACTAGTCAATTTATTTCGGAGAGGGCCTCAGCCTCCTTATATACGCCCCTGAAATTAAGTAGTTATTGCTTTAAATAAAAATATTTTTTTATTTAAAAAGTTTAAGTATATAGTTTGTTTTTGTTACAGTCAGTTGAAGTATTATATTGTGTAAGGTTTAAAACAAATGAAATTCCTAGTCACATAAAATCTAATTATTTTGATTTCTTCCGTTCGTGAGTTAGTTTTTAAATGAACTAAAATAGTAACGTTTCGCTACTTGTAGAAATACTACTCGTTTTCCAACACTCCTCATACTCGCTTCGCCAAATGTGGCGATAAGAAGCCAAGAAGTTCCTCTTTAGTCACGTGATGAGTGGAATTTCTACCCAGGTGCTTGCTTCACTCCGAATGCTGGTTTTTCTACAGCGTGAGCAGTCTAACTCTATCCTTAGTCTATGGGTTTGATATCCACCCTCGCACTCCAGACCCGATTCTCGTGGCTTTTCGCGTGGAGAGGTCGTGAATGCCCCGTTTTTTAACCCTTTGCTCTCCTATGTTGAGTGACTCGACATTCTGAAGGATGCATCTTTTAAACATTCTTGTTGGATAGCGTTTATTATAAAATCCATATAATGGCAAAATCGCAAAGAATAACTTTTATGAATTGAAACGAATTAATGTTTTTCAGTTCCTTAAGCGCTAAACACTTGCACTCACACGTGCATAATTATCTAACTTATCTTTCGGAGTGCAGAGGGTTAAATATTTTAAACTCCTTTCTCCTTAGAGAAAAATCAAGGCCTTGACTTCAGAATACCACGCCAAAGTGACGCACGACTTCTCTCGCTACATCTATGTTGTTGCAAAAGAAAATTGCACACTTACGCTGGAGGAAGCGGTCGACTTGATCACTACCTGTGCCGGATACGAAGCTCATCGTGTAATGCTTTATTACAAGTAATATAAAAAAAAAATTAAGTCAATTCCTACTTAGGTCAACAAAGAAAAATTTTATTTTAGAAATTTTTTTCTCCCATATAAAACTAAAATTAATTAATTCAATTTAATTAATGAATTAATATTTGAAAAAACTGTATTAACATCAAGTGTCATCCACTACAAGTTTAAAAAAATGTATTTGAACTTGAGTGGATGAACTCCTCCTGCAAATTGCACCATGAAATTCCATATTGTTACAAAGCTATAAAGTCGTTTCCCTGAGATCCTAATCTTGGCGACAAATTTGGCGACCATTTTGGCGGCAAAGTTGCGAGGCTCTAATAAATAAAATTAATTAATTCAATTTAATTAATGAATGAATATTTGAAAAAACTTAACATCAAGTTTCATCCACTACAAGTTTTAAAAAATGTATTTGAACTTGAGTGGATAAATAAAAAGTATTTTATTAACGATTGAAAATTTGAACAAGATAAATATATATAGGGAGAGTGCGAACTAATGGTAGGAATTGAAAAAATGCCGTTGCGACGAATATCTGAGCGAGGTTTGTAGATCAAAGCTACGCTATGGCGGAAGCTGAACGCTTCTTCAACAGGCAAGATCAAAACTGGTAACGTTAATTTGTCTGAAGTTGATTGCATGTGCGTAATTAAGCATGGATGGATTACGAGTATTGCAAATGTCATTCCATGCGAATTTTTTCTTTTTAAGTCGATGAATCCAATCGACCACTTATTTGTCGCAACATAGCCTACAAGCAAGCTCTTATGTCATAAAACCCTTTGAGTAAGAAATCTTCACAGCAACTTATATGGCACACAATTATAATTTATTCAGTGCTTCCCCCCCATATTTCATGATATGAAATCAAAAAGATTAAATGTGAAAACTATATACTTGTATCTATAATGGCGGAGAAGGCTGTTCTTGGAATGAGAATAAAATTTAAATAAAAGTGAATGGAAAACAAATTACTTCAAATATAAAATTTCAGTCTCTCTAAAAATCTTAGTGTCAAGTTTCAGAGAGGAACTCTGCATATTTAAGTAGTCCGTTTAAAAAAGTACTAATATTTTATGCAAAATTTTAAACTCATAAATACTTCTTCTTTAGTTATTTCTTTTAAGTGCGTTGACTAAATTCTATGAGCAAACAGGTGCAAAAGTAGTTTAAAAGATTTAAAAGTGCAATAAGTTTGCTTGTTAAAAAAACAACACGGCTTTCGGGCGATAAAACCGCAATCTGGCTTCCCGCCCTGAATCTCGACACGGCTGTGAAGAGTGGACGATTAATACTCAACTTGGCCTCCGAGCTACCCTATTTACCTGCGGAAAAAAATGGATTCGCCCATTGCATCCGCGGCCAAGTCGGTTTCGAGCCCCTAGTTGGAAGTAGCCTTAATGGAAGAATTGAATATCTAAAGAGACAAAAAGGTAAGAATATCTAAAACGACAAAGAATAATAGAAGCAATTTAATTCTTATAAAAATTCTAATGGAAGAAATGTGGGGAGTGGTTTTGACAGGCGCTTCAATCCCATGATGCCACCTTACGCAAGTCGAATCTGATTGGTTCGTGAGTTCACGTGACTTCAAAACGTACGTCATAAGAATTTTTCTTCTGGCTATTTATCCCTTCGATTGGTAAATTGGCAATAAGACGCGTGCTTTGGCGACATTTAAATGGCGATAGATTTTCGTGTTGTAATGTTTTGTTTTATATTTTGGGTGACTAAGATTTTAAATTGAGATTTGCGTTATAATAAAGCTGCTATAGAAAAACGAAATTAGGGTGAACCCACATTCTTCTAAAGTTTCCTTATAAGAATACATACATAATTTTGGAAAGTATTATATGAGATAAGTCATTGTGTTTGCTACTGAAATTTTCCATAAAACTGCACTGTCAAATTGTTTTTATTCACAAATCAAGAATTCCTTACCCGAAAATTGTGTGAAATACGTCTTTTAAAACTAAAAATACTAAGGATGTGTGAACTTTATTCTGATTAGTGCTTAACTATAGTTTTTAAATTTATTTTACCTTAAAAATTTATTTGATTGTAAATTGCGAAAAACTTAATTTTTTACAAGAAAAATAAATTTACAATTTTTTCCTCGAAAGTAACGTGCTGTAATGAAAATCATAATTGATTGTTACTAATATTATAAAAAAGAGTTATTATTAAAAATATTTGTTGCTACATTAGATAACTAACCCTTTATATTTACTGAATTCTAGTTGCAGAGATAATAGTAGTCTTGAAAATCAATTTTTTTCTTATTATAGAAGTTGCATCTAAATTTTATATAAATAAAATTGTGCCTAAAAATTAAGTCAGTTGAGTAATTTTAACCCTTCCAAAAATTCAATTGGAAAATAATATTTTTGTATAAGAGAAACAATTTTTAGGAAAAGAATGGACATGGTTGAACATCATTTGCAGTTATTCTTTTCTGTAACTATATTAAGATTGATTCTCAAAGATTTGAAAGTGAAAAGCTTTACATACATTGGATCAGTTATTTCTTCTGATAAAAGAATACTTCCTGAAATACAAAACTGCCCCATTTCAGCAAATAAAGCTTTCTATGGATTGAAGAGGTTTATAAATACTATCTTTCAATAAAAATGGAATTCTTAATCTAAAAAACTCTTACTAGACCCGTTTTAACATATGTATCAGAACTTGGGCAATAAACAAACTGGAAGAAACTCTTATTACTTCTTTTGAAAGGAAAATACTACGAAGCATTCTTGGTGGTATAAATAAAAATAATGTATGGAGGAGATACAATTTAGAAGTGTTCAAACAGCCTGATATTATAAAATATATAAAAATTAATTGAACAAAATGGATGACCCAATTAATACTCATAAACGATAGCAATATTGTTAAAAGAGTTTGACAATATAAACCCACTGGGAATCAGGAAATGAGGCAGACCACAACTGATATATGTTGATTTGGTGGAGTTTGAATTTTCTTCTATTAGTGAAAAGAACTGGGGATCAGAAATAAGTCATCCTCTAGAAACCTTTTAAAGAAGGCAGTGGTCTACACTAGGCTGTCTTGTCAGTTAAAATGATTATGTCTCCTTTGAAATTTTCGATTAAAATTTAGCTTGTTTTTTAAAAATTAATTCATATTCTATAATTTTACTTACCCTTGAAAGCTGCATACCTACAAAATTTTTAGAACTTTTAATGTTAGAACACTTATGCAAACAAATGCACTTCTTTGAAGCACCCGAGCTAGACCAAGAAATGTTTTATTGGACTATAGACAATGTGGAAGTGATTTTCATTCTATCAAAATCTGACAGTATGAAATGAAATATGCAGAGACTGTATAATCCAAATTTTCAAGTAAAAAGTTTAGAAAATATAGGAACTATAAACTCCCTATCATTCAAACTATAATATTATTTACTTCTTGTTTAAAGCAAATTTGTTTGAAACCACAATAAGATAAATGAATACATTTTCAAATATTTCCAGCATGACAGTAAATACTTCATGGGAGCTGTATTTCGCACAAACTTTGGTGATAGTAAAGAATTAAGAGAAAGATTAAAGAATACAAATAAATCCAAAAAGAATGAAACAGCTCCACTGTAAATTCTTTCTATGTTGTGAATCTTATTTTTTTTAGTTAAATTGAAACTTTTATTTTAAAAACTGTCTTTTCTTCAGCAAAACGTAGAATTTGGAGCTAATGACTGAATTACATACTTTTATTTTCTCTAGTTACTATACACATAATTGTTGAAAAAATAGAAAAACAAATGTTTATAGAATATTTTTTTCATATTCTATATTTTCTTCATTTCATTCCTGCAAAAACATTGTTTTTTTAAGATTACTTATCTTAACTAATTGTTTGAGATCAGAGTTGGTAAAATATCAGCTTTTTATTGAAAAACAAAAAAGCCTTTTTTAAAAAGAAAAACCAGGTTCTTTGGTTTAACTCTTCACTGCATACTGTATCAAGTTTCGTACATAATTTATTTTTCATGTTAATAATGAATAGAAAATTTTTTGTCCACTCGTACACGCTGTATCAGACCGGATAGTAATCATTCGTTCCATTTTCCAAAGTATAACTCTTTCTTCCACAATTAGATATGATATAGGTAAATTTAACTTCATTCAATAATCATTTTCATCAAACCACAAGTTTTTTTTATTAAAAAAATTAAGAGGGTTAGAGAATGTGGTGATTGTTTTACTTGAAATCATGATTGTAGCTTGGAGAACTAAATTAAAAAGCTCAAAATTACATGGATATATATTTATGTGTGTATTATATATGTAACATCTGAAAAGTACAGAATAAAGAAAGACATTGTTATAAGAAAACAATTTATTTTCAAATACACAAAACAATTTTCCAAATTGAAGGATAAAGGTAACTAAAGAAGATGGTGAATATGCTACAAAAAAAAAAACTTATCAATAGTACAAATAGTTATTAATTACTAAGTAAATCTTGCATAATATAATCTAAATATATCTTACATAATAAAGTAACTTAACATACATACACATTGTTACTTAAAAATACCAATTTTCATGAGTCAATATAGAAAAAGCCTTAAAAGGAAAATTAATATTCACCAGTGTATCTAATAGGCAAAAAGATTTAATCAGCTATCACAAACATGTGAAGGTAGGAGAAAATGGTGGAGAATAAAAAACAATTGTTATACATATAAGATTCTAAAAAAGACGGAGATCAAATCCATCATAGAATATGAATAAAAACAATGATCCAAACGAACTGCAACACCTGTTTATTTGAAACTAGCAGTACGCGCACGGCGTTGCCCGTGGAATTAGGACTTCAACAAAATGAAAAAAAAAAAAATCACCCACAATGACACGAAAAAGTTTTGAAATCAAAACAAAAAAAAAATTCACATTATTGATTTTCCCGCGATAGTGACATGTAGAAAAACAGTACAGAGTACGTTAATCCAAAACAATATAAAAAAATGCAGCTTGAAAATCATTATAATACAGCAATGGTGTATCTAAGTTAGGCTGATGCAATATACAGTCTTTTCTCTGGATCGTAAAACCACAATACTGTGACCTTCGAAGGTCACGACAGTACCCCCTGAAGCTTGCGCGGAAAGCTATGGCACATTTTACGCAGATGTTAAAGAAACTCTTTCAGCTCAACACGGAAAAAAATTTCTCTTAATTCAGCGAATTACGTTAGAAGTTCAAAGACAACTCATCACCCTTGTCAGAATTTTCCCCAGCATTACTTAATTTACGACTAAACCCTTGCATCCAACGAAATGATTTCAAATTATTCCTAGCGAAACATGCTAAAAAGTCAGGAGGAATAATTCCGAAAGATGGCGCCAGACGTAACTATAGAGAGACTGGTCGTTCGAAAATAATTTGTTTAACCCTTTAAGGAAAAAAATTATTAAAAACGAACGGACCAAGATATTTTAACCATTCTTGTTTTAAATGAGAGACAAATATTTCTGTTGTTACCACAAAAAAACTGAAAATCATAGGTTTATTAGAACGTTGGATGCGAGTAAATAAAAATTGACAGTTAGAAATATAAAGAGAAAGTGACTATTTTTTAAAAAATTCTCAAAATTCAGTAAATTACGTTAGTAATTCAAAACTAACTTCATTAGAACGGAAATCGCGCGCTCTTTCCGATGGTGTATCTATTTTTGTCGTACAATTATTCGAAACCATTCTATTGAGAAATTAGTGCAAAAAGTCAACCAAAACAACACAAAACATTAAATAAAAAATTTACTAGATTAAATTTTAAAATTTCGGCTTAGAGGTGCATTCAGTCACCATTACGACTATCTGTGTGCCAAATTTCATGTCTGTAAGTGCGATAGATTCGTCTGGACATCGCACACACGCACACAAACATTGCCTTTTATAAGTATAAATAACAATGATCAAAATCACTGTTACTAGAATGTAATAATTCTTTTTTTTTAAAAAGAACATTTTTTTTATTTCAATTTCAGCAGAGTTAGGTTTGGAAAGTTTATTTGTTTTTTTTATTTGAACGTGATTTCTTAACTGAGTGAAATCTTTTTTTGCATAGTAACCTTTTTATTTGATGGGTTCAGAAATGACTTTAAGCTGACAGGAAGGAAGATTCAGATTTAACTGCTAACAAATGCTCAGTTGCGAGTAAATGATTTTTTATTTGTTTTGACACACTATTATTCTTTAGCAGTAAATTAATGTGATCAAAATATTAACTTTTAAATTACATTAATATTTAATTTACTTGGAATTGCGAAATACGCGAAAAATTAAAATAAAAAGTAAATGATAAAATATTATTTTTCAGAGTAAACAATGGCGAATCTAGAATTCGGGTCGAGGGTGGGGACTGAGGTCATAAAAATTTTGTATCGTCATGACGAATGTCAAACCTCCTGTCTTATGCAAACCAAAACACTTTGGCTTTACAGACTTGACTCACCTGACAATAAGAATCATAAAGAACATTACAATACTTTCAATAATTTAATAAAAAATACAATGAAATAACTAGATTAAAAATGTTTTCGACCGCGCCAACGCTACAAGTACAAGTGGAATGACTAGAAAATTAGGAAAATTTTCGAACCTGTCAAGCCAGAAAGCAATGTTGTCACGTTTTTATTATTTTTGTAAAGGGTAATTAAGTACAAACAGTTGTAGTGATTTTAAGTAAAATCACGAATTCTGGTATAGCTCTGGTCCCCCCTGGATTCGCCACTGAGAGTAATATATATTTGTTAATTTTTTATTCAAATTTATATATGTTAAAATTTTAAATTACAATAATATTTAATTTAATTGTAATTGCGAAATATGCGGAAAATTAAAATAAAAAGTAAATGATAAAATGTTAATTTTCAGAGTAATGTATATTTCTTAACTTTTTATTCAAATTTATTAAGATTAACTTTTAAATTACATTAATATTTAATTTAATTGCGAAATACGCGAAAAATTAAAATAAAAAATAAATGATAAAATATTGTTATTCAGATTAATGTACCATTTCTTTATTTTTTATTCAAATTTATTAAGATTACTTTAAATAATAACTCAACGAATTGGGGCTATTTACTACAGCGGAAGCAAAGAGCCGCTTAACACCCAAGGGAGAAAAACTAGGAACTATTTACTAAGGCGGATGCATGGAACCGCTTAACACCTAACAGATCCATTAACCCAGGACAGGACATTTGCAGAGAAGAAACGACCAAGCATCCTGCCTACGCCCGTAATCTATCGCGCGCTCTGTTTACTACTTGGAATATATGAATTACACATTATAACTCTTTTTTCGAATCAAATAATAAGTATAGAAAATGTTTCTTTATCAAAAATCTGTAGGTCAGAAAAAAATTCCGTAAAGGCCTAAGACACTGAAAACAATAATATAAGGAAATTAAGCCCCAATGATTATTATAAGAAAGAAAATTCCTAAATAATCATACAGAATTAAAATATAGTATGAATGTAATTAAAATTCAGATTTACTTAGATTATTTCTGTCAACAGCTCACGCTTTTACGGTTTTGTTTTGACTTCCAAATTTTTGATAAAAAATATTTCTATTTTTAGTACAGTTATAAAAACGCTTTCTGTTTAAGTTTTTTTTTTATATTTGTTATTTTCTAGTTTGTAATATACTCCATAATTATTATAGAATGTTCAGATCAATTTTTCATAAAAAAAAAAATCCAACAACTACTTCTCAGTTTCTAAGAATAAATATTTCTAATTCTTTCTCTCTATTTTATATCTTCTTATATTTTTAATTTCTTACCTTGAAAATACGATCTGCCCAGCAGACGAGTATTTATTTGTTCTGTTAAAACAGATGGCAGACACTGCTTTTGGAAGAACAGCTAATTTGTTCTTGAATAAAATAGAAACCTTAAAAAAATCTAATTGAAAATGAAGTTCTAAAAATTTTAAAATTGCACTGTCTTCGGGAATACAAAACTGTGCAAAATTTCTGAACTCTAGCACATCAGGAAGCGAGTGAAAAATCGATGTAAGAATTCTGTCGTAACAAGCGTAATAGAAGTCAAAATTTTCATAAAAGCAGTTTTTAAAAGCACGCTTTTATTACTGTACTGAAGTGTAAAATAATTTTTATTTTAATTATTTTCTACTCTTTAGTCTTATTTTTATAATGTACTAGCAAATTACCCGGCTGCGTTTCCCGGTCATTTTCTTATCAAAATCTTGTGATGGATAGAAAAAGGAAATAAAATAATAAAAAAACTGATAGTACTTTGTTATATATGTGGTTTATAAACCACACCGCTGTCAAAGGGTTAACTATAGTAAAGAAGAGGTAATCTAATAATGTAGTGGTAATTACATAGTAAATGTGAAACAGAAGCGTGAGTCAATGTGCGTGATCAGCAGCCAACGTGTGAAAATATAATACACTAGCAGTAAGCGCACGGCGTTGCCTGTAGAATCAGGACTTCAACAAAACGAAAAAAAACACGCCCACAATGGCATGAAAAAGTTCTGAAAACAAAACAAAAGATACACATTATTGATTTTCCCGCTTATTTTTCTTCGCGCTAATGGCATTTCAACTGTAGAAAATACAGAGTACGTTAATACGAAACAATATTAAAAAATTGCAACGTGAAAATCATTATTATAAAGCAAATAAAATATCCGAGACATAAACACGTTAAGACACTGACGAAAATAATAATCGAAGTCATTCAGTTGAAGGTTATGACGTCACCTGCGCTCTGCACCGTCAGCCAATGAAATTGCCTACTACGTTCCGGAAAAGTGTCGCTGGAGGGAGTTCCGTAGATAAAAAATATCGTTCAAGTGACCAGGAAAAAATTAATTAAAAAAAACAAGAAAAGATATTTTAACCGTTCTTGTTTTGAATGCAACAGAACTGTTCCAGTTATAAGCTGAAAATAATAGTGTTATTAGAATGTTGGATGCATCAAATTTAAAAACAAAAATTAGATTTCGATGGCAAAACTGACTATTTTTTAAAAATTACGTTTGAAGCTCAAAACAAACTTCATTAGAACGAAAATTGTTTGTTCTATCCGATGGTGCACTGATTGTTTTTCAACGATCATTAGAAAAGATGCTACAGTCGTAAAAGTGCCAAAAATGACTCAAAACAACACAAAGCATTAAATAAAAAATGTTCTTGATTAAATTTTAAAATTCCGGCTTCAAGGTGCATTGAGTCACCATTACGAGGTGCATTGAGTCACCTTCATGACTGTGAGTGCGATAGATTCGTCTGGACATCGCGCGCACGCACGCAGATATTTCCTTTTATAAGTATAGATATAAACATACTTGTATCTCAAAGTATTTGTTTTCCTGGTAGAAAATTGAAAATGTGTTGTGATGCGATTATCTGCAAATACAAAACCAAAAATAGGCACTTTTAGAAAAAACGATTTTATATAAAATCACCCCAAAGTCGGCACACATGCGATTTAGTTTCCGTAAGAACATTGAACTTATTGTCATCTTATTACATCCCCCAAATATTTCATTTTAAAATGCTGAATATCACGTAACTTAAAAATTATGATATTTTTCATTAAGAAAAGTATCGTAAAAATATACTACTACCTTTTTACTTATTTCTACCCAGAAATAAGTAAAAAAGGTTTCGTAAATTCATAATGCTTACAGATATATTTTAATATAAATTCAATATCTGAACAATGAAAACTATTTTACACCATGCGTAACTAATTTAAAAAGACCCCTTCTTTTTAAAATAATGCAAAAACTGTATATTTAAGTGCAAAATAATAGATATTTTATTATATTGTATCCTTTTCATTACATTTTTAAATTTTAAGTTATGAGCCTTCGAAATTTTTCGAATCTATGCATATTATATATTTTCGGAATCGGTTAATTTTACCCTATTCTATGAGGATATAATTGAAACATCGACATTTTGATAGTACGAAAAATCTCAGTTCCCTTAAAATAAAGATTAACATCACTTTAGGACGTATAATAAATCAGAAAATCCATGCCTAATTCAGTTATCTTCCTCTTGTCAGTCTCCGTAGCAATCGTATTTAAATTTTACCAGTTCAAATTATAAATTAGTAGGACAGTCGACCACATATTCAACTTCATAGAATTTTTATTTCATTCACCCATTTTTCTTCGTTCAATAATATTTTAACAACTATCATTTTGCTGCCATTCTGCGTAAAATAAATTTCAAATAAACAAAAATAATACAGTAAAACCTGTGTATAACAATACTGTTTGTAACGATAAATCTATCTTTTTCTTGGCGCCAAATTTTATCTAAATCGCCAAGCGAGTCAATCGCCTATTTGTTACATGCATTTTGGAGACTTTGCCCCACCCTACCCTGAGGGACCTTATTTACCCCTCCTATACTTCAAGTGGGTTAATAAGGAACATGCTTACCAAGTTTCATCAAAATCCCTTTAGCCGTACGGAAGTGATGCTGGAACAAACATGCATACGTTGAGTTTTATGTATATAGATTATGATTATGATGGAATCCTGAAATAGTTTTTTAATCAAATTTTATATCAGGTGGTGCCATCAATGTAATTAACTTTATCGATTAACTAATATTGAGTTCTGAAAATATCAAAATTGTGCATATGCACAAAATCTCAAAACTGGAGTGCATCAGGAAGTCAGTGGAATTTCGATTACAAAATTCTATCATTACAAACGTGAAACAAATCAAGTTAAATAAAAACGCAATAAAAGCGTGTAAAAATATAATTTTAAATCATGCGATTTTTCTCTTTTAGAATTATGTATATTTTAATTCGTTCTTCATCTTTCTCTAAAATTCCATTCCACCGAAACATTAAGTTATAATTTTAAAATGCAGAGTGTCGATAATTGTGGAACACATTTCAAACATTAATTTAAAAAAAAAACCTAATAATGTTACAACTACGTTTTTTTTAAAATGAGAGAAGAAATAAAAAGTTCTTTTTTCCAGATAGGTAACGCGGCGTTACGGCGTTCTAAATTTGCTATAGCGAGAGAATTCCTTACGCTGTGGCTACCGA
Source organism: Araneus ventricosus (assembly GCA_013235015.1). NCBI lineage: Eukaryota > Metazoa > Arthropoda > Arachnida > Araneae > Araneidae > Araneus > Araneus ventricosus. The sequence continues at coordinate 26,071 of BGPR01005673.1, forward strand.
TCGGCAGAAGCCGATGCGCGTTTTCTAGTTTCCTCTTTTAATAATAAATACCTCTTTTAAACTGAATATTTTTCTTGAATATTTCAAAAAATATTCAGTTTTCACGCTAGATGTGAATTAACAAATTAAAGAGCGTAAAATTCCCTATTAATGTATACTTTTATTTTTCTTCTAGCTTTAATATTTTTGCAGATAATGGCTCTCAAAAATGGGAGATTTTCAATAATTTATGGCCACCTAGACCACCGTAACGGCGCGTTTCCTTACTAAATAAAAAAATTTTTGAAATGCGCTCTCATTTTTAAAAAACGTAGTTGTAAAATTATTAGGGTTTTTTTTATTTATTTTTAAAATGTGTCCCACAATTCTCGGACATCTTGTATAACAGAACAGAATTAAAAGTTGAGCCCGCAATCGAGACGATGCAGGTCTTTCTAATTAGTTTGTACCATACATTTTTCAGTGCGTTCTCCTAAATTTTCTACACCAAAACTTGTTGGATTACACTGGATTAATCCCTCGAAGAACATTTATTTTACCGTTGGCATTTACCTCTAGCTCGGCATTAAACCAATGAAAACAATCTTCATTGGCTGAAATAACAGTGAGTGTTTTGATAGACTGTGGTAGGAAGTTCAGTAATTGATGAATTTATAATCCTTCGTTCAAATGTGCTCGCGGGAAGTGAATTATAAATTATTGATCATTAAATTTATCGAGAAGAAAGTATAATATATTTCATTAACTGAAATGTGCTATGCCGATCATGATTTCGATTGACTGCAATACAGTGTGCCTTTTCGTCTCGATACAATCGTCAGGGAAATGCTCCTGAATTTCCTTGTGGAATTAGCGACTGTATTGATTTTCTATCTAGTAGGAGGTGAATTAAAATACCAGAAGCAGTGATTCTGAACCAATGGAGCTTGAAAACATGGGAAAAGTAATTAGAAAAAAAGTTATCTGAATCCCCAATAAGAAAAATTTAAAAAAATTAAATTAAAAAATTTTAATAAAAAAATTAAATTATGTTAATAAAAAGAACCAGCTGAGCGACTTTCTCGTATACTTACATAATATCGCGCGTTTTGCGTTTAGTTTCGTTGTGTAGGGAAAGCAATGATTATGGGCTTTATACCTCATTTCGTTCACCGATTGAGTCAAAAATTTAATACAGATCTACATTTTTGGTGTCAAGATTATTACCCAATTTTATTTGTCTATGTCGCTGTTTTCTTGAGTTGTCTCGTTCAAATACGCACGAATCAATAAGCTGATACACAATCAACTCTTTCGCAGATTTGGTCCAAAATTTTACATAAATCTACAATTCTGTTGAAAGATTTACTATTAAAAGTTATTGAAAATGACGAATTATACTTGGCGTGTTTTGTTTCATTCGCAAGAGAATGGGTCCCTTTGCCCGTTAAGTTTTCATTTTAGAACTTTCAGTGTTTGAATTGTTCAAAATGTATTGAGGGAATGTTATCCATTGACACCAGGTGCATGACCTTCCAAGAATCTTGTCTATAACGAGATAAGAGTATTTATCAGTGTATATACAACCTTCAGATTATTCTGAAGGAATGTAATTATCTTGGAGACGAAATATTTCAGGACTTGGAAATAAAATTACCCCGTCAGAGAGACCTTTTTCTTCGACTGCCGACCTTTTGTTCGATTTGAATTATACGGATTCTAGCTTTCATGGGAGATAAGTAGCGACTGGACTGCATAATGCCCAAGACCTAGAGTCAGAATCTGAGGAGCCATGAGTGTTCTAGATAATCTCCCGAAAATTTATTTGTATTGAAAGAAGATTGTTTTGTGATTAGATCAGGTATCGGTTCTAAAGGATCAAAGACACTCGTGCGTACTCGGATAATGGAATTTAAATTTCGTTGTATTATACGGTGCAACCTGCTGGTCTGAATTTCGATGCTAGCTACATGGATGAATTTTAATATATGATTTTATCACTAAAATTGAAAATCTTTGTCTAATTTTGAATTAAATCTGTCAAAGGGTAGACTTTTTATCAGCCCTTGTGTATGTGAACAGGATTAACTCAAAACTGGAATGATCTAGATAAATTTGATGTATGGTTTTGACACTAGAATTGTAGCTCTGTTTCAAATTGTAGGCCCGATCGGTGAAAGAGAACAGATCCAAAATGCATATTCATTGTTCTTCCTTGCTCTACGAAGTTAAACACAAAAACGTGCCATGTTGTGTAAATACAAGAGAAAGAAAAGTAACAGTGTTTGAAAGAAACACTAATGCTTGTTTTCCTTTAAACACTGTTTTTAATGAAATACGATTTCTCTCAAATATACATGGTGTCTCAGCACCAAGGTTACAAATTCAAAGAGTGGTAGGGTTCACCTAGACCAGTGGTGCGCAAACCGTGGGTCGCGACCCCCATAGGGGTCACGAGAAAATTTTTGTGGGTTGCTAAATGCAAAGAAATTTATTTGACAATAAAAAATATAAGGCTTTTTTTTTCAAAAAACGTGCTAGCGACCCCTTTGGGGGTCGTGAAAAATTTTTACACAAAGTGAGGGGATCCGAAATGAAAATAGTTTGAGCACCACTGACCTAGACGACTCGGAATCGCATAGCAATGCTTGGTCGGAAATGTCGTGTGCATGCGGTAGTTTACGCAAAAAACTCAAAAGGAAAGAACACACCGTAATTGAATATGCGGTTTGTTATTCAATGTACATCAACAAAAGTAGCATGATCAAATGCATACAGGTCAAAGGAGGCGTTCAAATTGTCGTCCACGAGCTGTGATGCAGGCTTCACATCTTCGGTGCATGAAAGCCCGGACATTCTCGAAGTTTCCGGAAGTTTCTCGGACTTTCCCAGAAACTACTGCGATGCTTTGTGTGAAAACTACAATCCACTAAGCTCACTTCGCCAAGGAAATCAAGTTGCTCCATCACCAAACAATGCCAAGAAATAAATAGTTGCTAATGTAATCGTGTCTCTCATTTCTAAAGTTAAATCTTCATGGTAATTACTTCAAACGTAAAAGTAATAAATTCGGTTTGACGCAAGAATTGTCCGTTTACCAAAGTCACGAGGCTTTTGGCAACCGTTAAGATGGCTGCCAACTACCAGGTCTTACCATACCTGGAGCCATATTTGGTGAGTTATCGCTTGAGAAAATTCTGGTTTCGCGCCAGTATCAAGCTTATAAGTCTTACCGAAATTTCAATAAAAAAAAAATGTGTTTCAGTCAATCTACACTGTCGATACGCTGCGTCTGCGATGCTCCGTCAATATACGCTACAATAAAATATTTCAGCAATGTAATGAAAATCAACAAAACTAATCAAGTGAAATAAAATTTTTATAAGACAGCCATCAAAAAGAGCAGTTACCATTTAAGACAAACAACCCAAGAAATTCAAACAATTTTAAAAATCAGTGTTTAAATAAGGTATATTACTGTGAAATAAAACTGAATACTGTGAAATAAAACTGAATACTGTGAAATAAAACTGAATACTGTGAAATAAAACTGAATACTGTGAAATAAAACTGAATACTGTGAAATAAAAGCAAAAGGCAAAAATCTGTTTTGGAGTTAATGTCCAAAGAAAGCAATATTTTTATCAAAATTTTAACAGTGGAAAAAAACATGTGAATGAAAGATTTAGTGAAAGAATAAAATTGGTTTCAATTTCAAACAACAATAAAGAACATTATTACAAATTGTGTTTGAAAACATTCTGAAAAAATAATTAAAATTAAACAAAATGTCGCATGGAAATGAAATTACTGTCACTGAAAAACTAATTTTTTTAAAAATTTTAAGAGTTAGCAAATACATTATTTCCTGATTCCACCCTTTAAATATTTTTTAAAAATATGTTTATTATCCCTAAAATGTATGTCGAAAGACTACATCAAACAGCAGTTAGAGGCATAGAAAAGTGGTCTAAGCCAACAACTTCGTCTCCTTTTATATCTGTAACTTTATTAGATAGAAGCATGCAACTTTGTATGTGAATAAATGAATATAAAAGAAACATTTTACTAATTGACATTATTGCTCTATGGGGGGTCATATAAAAATTTAATTTTTTTTAAACTTTTTACTATCAATCCTCTAGGATATCAAAATATTTTGATACAAATTCTTACCTTATTTGATGAAACTTTGTATTTAAAAGTATATGTCTCAAATCAATATTTAAGGAAATAAACGCTTGTTCCACTTTTTGGAACACCCTGTATACATATTGAAAAGTAGTAAATAACGTAGTAAAAAAGATATTTAAAAATAAACTTTTAGTAGCGTACTTAAAAGTAGAAAATGTTTTTAAATAAAAAATCTGAGGGTCAAAACAAAAACGTAAAAGCGCGAGGCGCTGAAAACAATATTCTAAGCCATAATGAAGGAAAAAAAAATTCCCAAACATTCATTAAAAATTAAAATTTATGAAGAATGTGATTAAAATTCTAGTTGACTTAAAGTATCCATAACAGCACCTCACGATTTTACGATTTTTGCTTTGACTTCTATATTTTTGAAAAAAAAAATCTTTTTCTTCTCTTTAGCACTCTAATAAAAGCGGGCTTTTTAAAAACTTCTTTATTTTCATTATTCATAGCTATTATTTGGGTGATAAATTAGAGAAGAATTTCGTTCTCTGACTTTCAATTTCAATACATGCTTCGTTTCTAGTCAACGTCTTCACTTTCAGAAAGTTGTGACGTATTTTCTCATGCCTATTTTCTTTTGTAAACACATAAGTCGGTTGTAGTAAGAGCATCTTTGTTAGTTCTGAGCAGCTGAGTTGTCTTACAACGAGGCCAAGGCGAATTTGTGCAGGTACGACGTCCAGGTGTGGCTACCCGTCACGTGGACTTCACCGTTCTGCCGGCATTTCGGGAAAGCTGAAGAAATTTAATTTTGAAGCTTCTTCCGTGCATTCCCTCACGATATGTATTAGTATTGATCAGCCTTTTGGTCTTTGGAATGCACTAGAATTTTAATAAGCGTTTGAATAAGTTGTAACATTGATTGCGCAAAATTACAAAAAAAGAACTTTTTGTATCCATACAGCTTCTATTATTCTGTTTTGCGTTGGATTGGCACTTTTCAACAGTTAATTTTATCTAGCCCCGATGGAGGTCTTGTCGTATTTATACAATAGAGTGCCAGTTATCCGACATAAACAGATATTGCCGATTTTCGGTGTGAAATGTCGGATAATAGGGAAAGAAAAAGAGGGAATACTTTTTGTCTGTTTTTTGTTCTAATCTGGAATTATTCCTCTGTTCTACTTTTAACTCTCGAAGAACGTTTACGAGTTCTTCCTGTATCCATGTTACTGCTCTTGTATAACAAAATAAATTTTATATTTTGCCAATGAACGATAATGAATAAAGTTAACTTTATTGCTCCTTATTCTAGTATTTGTTTGTGCATTGCTTGTATTTATTCGCTTCAGGTGTATTTGGATTTATAATTGCATATGATATTGTATATTCATATTAATAACTATTTGCATCTTGAAATATTATATTTCAATCGGGGAAAGAATTTTTAGTTCTGTGAGGTGATATTCGTGGTGTGACCTCTTTCCAGCTCAATAAATTTAAGCTTTATTTTTTCTTACAGTCGCAATTTTTTTTATTGTGTTATCGACACAAAAAGGACAGTAATAAATGTAAATCTAAAGTAAAGTAAAATCCTAAGAATAATGTTCTGAAATTTAAATGATACTTGATTTTAGTTTGATGAGTTCGAGTGCACGGTTCTTGTAAATCAAATGAAAGCACAAAATTAAATTACACTGAAAATACCATAAAAAATCTATTGAGGCCTCTTGGGCCCCCCCCCCCCAAGTTGCAGAGCCCCTAGACAGTTGCCTACTTTGCTTGTTTGTTTATCCAGTCCTGGATAAATAACTAAAGATCGCATTCTTCGAAATACTTACATCTACTAAAATATTCATGAATCTTTAAGTTAGTAAATAGGAATAGAGTATTTGATAGGGATGGGAAAATCCTACCGGTTTTAACCGAAAACCGTTTTTTCTCTGTTTCGGTTAACCGGCGTTTTCAATTATTTTTTTTGTCCCGTTTTTAACCGGTTAATTTTTTTAAATCCAATAACAGGTAAAGAAACCGTATCGTAAGATAGGCTCGATTTTAAGTTCGATCAGACTAAAATTTGCCAAGTTATGAAACTTTGAATTCATCTCGTTCATCATCTCGTGCCAATCAAAGACAACCGCTTCCTCGAGGCGTCTGTTGGTTGGTGGATTACTGAAAAGAGTCTTCCAATGAATTGATTTCTTGTGGAAACAATATAAAAATTTTTTTGTGTATAAATGGCGTTTGATTTTTATAACCCCCCCCGAAAACCGGTTATTTTGAGCGGTTATAACCGCCTGGTTAAACCGGATAATGGATATGAAAAAAAACCTGAATAACCGAAAACCGGTTATTTTCGTAATAACCGCCATCCCTAGTATTTGGGGAAAAAAATTTATTTTAATTTATCAAATTCACCGAATGTTCTAAATTACTATATTCTGTCTTTACTTATTACAAGCTTAAAATATCAGCCTTTTTTTTCTTTCGTTTGCTTTTTGATTATCGGACTTGAGGAATATTTTCTTCCACTATATTAATCAGACGTGGCGTCTGCGTAGACTTGGCGTGATGCGTCATCAGATTCTGTAGTCAGACTCAATGTTTGTTCATTATCTAATCACCCGAGGTATCTTCCGTATACAGAAAGTTTTCGTTGATACTAGAAGAGTTACAAGAAGTTGTAAAATTCTGTTTCCTTCAATAGTGATTGAAATGCTTTTGAATCCTCATTGGACGAAAAAGGCACTAGTAAAATACAGTACAATGCCGGTGAACCGAACTAAAGGAAGGGAAAGCCGTTTCGGACAACTATTTTTTTGGTTAAGCCATTAATATCTATTACTATTTTGTATCTAATTACAGTATGTAATTTTGAAATGGTTTAAGTGTAAAACGAACTCAAAACTCAGGCGCGTAGGTATACAATATCTTAATTAATATTGTTAATACCCATTACTTTTAATTTTAACAATCTAAAATTAATCACTGACCTTTCATGGGGAAAGTGAGGATATCGTTGCAAAAAAGTCTCGCCTCCGCGATTATTTCTGTGCAGTACAGTACATGTTTTTTTTTATTTGCGATTTCAGAGGCATTTCGGATAACCTGGTTTCGGTTAACCCAAGTTCGGTTAACCGGGGTTTTACTGTATTGCATTTTGTAGAATTGGGTATGGAAAGCATGTTTTGAACCGAATTCAAAACAGCTTTAAAAAATAAAAATAAACATCAGAGGTGTTCTCTCCTCGAATTTCTTGTATACAGTGATACCTCGGTTTTCGTCGATAGTCCGTTCTAAAATAATCGACAAAATCCGAAACCGACGAAAACCGAGGCAATTTTTTTCATATGAATCCAAGTAAACCCTATTAATTCGTTCTAGACACTCCGAAATACATACCAAGACACATTTTGTAGAGAATACCAAAAAGTACAAGAAATTAATATAAAGCGAATATAAAATTTCTAAACACTCTAGAAGTTTCTAATTACCACTCAACAAAAGAGTTGGACTATCTCTCATAGTCTTATGTCCTGGCCTTCTGTGTAATGAACGTCCTCTTTGGCATTTTCTGGATTCGGTCACCAATTTTCGTTTCCAGACATGTCGGAACTTTCACCTCCGCCATTTGTTTTCTGATAATTAGCAGCAAGACCACGTGGGCTGGGCAGCAACGAAATCCGAAGCAAACGACGAAAGGTGGCGTTCGAGTTCGCCCGACGGGGGGTGCGGCACGACAAGCTGTAGAAGGGAAAAGTGTAATGATGTCCATCTTAAATTTTTGCCAGATTTTTATTTCTCTTCTAGTTGAATAGTCTGTTGAGTGAAAGGGGCACAAAAGTTTGCCCCGGTGAGGGGACATAGCATCCCCGACAGGGGGTTCCTGAAACAGGGGGCGAAAACTGAAACTGTTGAGAACCGAAGGCAACGAAAACCGAGGTATTACTGTGCTTCCACAATGTAACTCGTTTTGTGGTTAGCTCCGTCATTTGGTAAAGTAAAACGAATCAGCATTTGAAACCGTGGCTCTTTCATTTGACCTATTTGGTCCGAAATTCAACAAGAACCTACGTGCTCTTGACATCAACTTACAAGTTTGATGTCAAGAGCACGTGCCAAATTCCATTTATCTGGCTTTCTGCGTTTCTGAGATACCTCTTTCGTCATACACACAAATAAAAAGATCTACAAATAGTGAACCAATTGACGGATTTGGTTCAAAATTTAATATAAATCTGCAGTATTGGTGATAAAATCATACGCCAAATTTATCTATCCAGCTCATTACGTTTTTAACGATGTCCGTGTCCACGTGAGCAAGGACAGACAGACTTCCCGTTGACGAATTCTGACCGAAATTTGACACAGATATACAGTTTGAACATAAAGGCCTCATACAAAATTGCATTCGTGTAGCAATCTGTTCGCTTTTTGTTTTTCAGTTATGTTCACAGACTGCTTCATGCTTTTCGTACTCGGGGTGGAGATTCATCGAAACCTCGAGGTCGAATTTTCCCAAAGAATCTATTTCGTCATAGACGTCCCCATTATCCCTAGATACGCCATAATTGGGACGCTCATGACCCCAAGATATTTCATATGAATGCTCATGACCCCTAGATACGTCATCAATGGTCCCCTGCATCCCCCACCGCTTTCCATTTCTGAGAGATATCACAAAGTAAAACTATGACAGATTCCATCAGCCTCACAACTGGACCAATTTCGCTAATTTATTTCTCCACTACGCAAGTATTGCTATGGGCTAATAATATTACGAGCGAACATCTGGTCGCCGAAGGTGTCTATTAAAAATTAAAGTACATGCACATTAAGGATTTGTAAAATAATGAAATCAGTTTATGTTCACTTGATGCACGTCAAACGCACAGAGTCAATTGAGTTTTGGAGTCCATTTCGTTTCTTGCAGGAGGGAAAAGGATGACACTTTGCAGCGCACCGTTAAACAACGCGTATTTAAAATTACGCTTCTCATGTGATTGTGATGTCACATGCATTGACACTATTTAATTCTAAAGAAGTTTGTTTAACTCAGATTCAACTGATAAACAAGTAGAAATCAAAACTGATAAATTGAAGTTAGTTGTTGTTAGTTGAGGTTGTTAAACAACTGATGACAAGTTTTTGAATATAAGAAAAGTAAATTAATAATAGTTAAATTAATAGGAGTAGTAAGAAAAACCTTCTGTTGGCTAAGAGGGGATTTTTCCTCTTTTAAATGATAAATAACATGTATAAAAATACTTTCGCTAATGTCTAAAGTTTACGACAAAAAATTAAATATGTTTATTTGTTGTTACTGTAAAATTTAGAATGAAGAATATTATACAAATATAAATAAAAGTGATTAGTTCAAGTAATTCTTTGAATAATACTCAAAACTTGTGGTAAAATTTTTACTATGCGAATACTTTTGTCAATTACTGTAAATGTTACAGCTCAATTTTAAGAATTTATTTTATTGTTTTGTGTATATGTATGCTACGCTTAAACAGATATACGCTACATACACTGTAAAAAATATCCGTTTTTTTTCCTGGACTTTTTCCGTATATTTGACGGTTTAAATCTGTTTTGTTGACAAAACGGTTTAAACGGTTTTTCACCGTTTTCCGCTCCAGCCATAAACGGTTTAAAACCGTCAGTTCAAATTCTATTTTTCGTCATACGGTATTGCATTCCGTATGATAACTTTCCCTTTTCTTAAATGTAATTTTATTGCATTCATTTCATGTTTTTAATAGGGTTCCATCTCCGCTATTGTTTACACATGTTGCAGTAACCTGTTGTCATTCATGAAAGCTAACCTTAAAACACGTGTTCTGGCAATAGTTGATTTTTACACCACTAGGTGGCGCCACTAGAGCTATAGTGACTTTAAAACTCAAATAGATTATTTTTACTTGAGTTTATGAAGTCTCCGGTGGTCTAGTGGTTAGAGCGACTGCCTTTTATTTCTAGGAACGCGGTTTCGATCCCCGGCTCAGAGGAGTTAGAAGTTTTTTCACCATCTTGCATCGAAATCGTCCAAGTAAGTTCAATTATAAATTATATTAAACTAATTGAAATTAATAATTAAGCCTTGATTAATTAATATTCCTAATTGATAATACACATCAGCACATTTCAACTCAACTCGAACAGAAGGAAAAAACAACTCAACTCAGTCGATGACGTCACTTACTTCGATGACTTAATTTCATACGGTAAAAAACCGTAGTGACTACGGATTTACTTCGTAACTTTTACGGGAAAAACTTGTTCCTGTATGGTAAAAAACCGTTGTGCCTACGGATTTACTTCGTAACTTTTACGGTTTTGCACAACCAACCCAGCTGCCAGTTTAAAACCGTAAATTTTACGGGATTTTTTTTACAGTGTAGATGTATTATACCGATAAGATAATATTGTCATATGCCAAAATATGTGTTCTAGCATTATGTTACTCTATATCTGATGCTTAGCTCTCACTTTTTTCTCCTACTCTATTCCAGTTCTGATCGAAATTTTTAATCATACACAAGCATTTTTCGAAAGACGATTGCAATTAGGCTGCTGAAAACCACCTAAGTTCACTTTCAGATAATGTCTTCATTACAAATTTCAAATGGCGTTAGAAACCGTAGTACTAATTTTTAGTAATTATTTTTATTTTATTTTATTTATTTGAAATTTAGTAAATATAGATTCTTCATATCTTTGCTGCAAAAAAGGAGGGGGAAAATGCTTATCTCAAATCCGTTATCAGAATGCATTAAAGAATGTTATCAGCGCAGCATGACTAGGTTAACATCACGTGACGAGCATCTTCAAATTTATCGTGAAGACAGTAACAAAGCATTTTGAAAACTAGAGAAGGATGCACTTTTAAAAATTCGGTAAGACTCCTTTTCATTTTCTTTTGTGAATTCATTTCACTGAAAAAAATACACGAAAGGAGAGATAAAGTGCAAACCCTATTTATAAAAACTGGGCGAAATATTTCTAAAATTCAATTAATTTGAGGGCTTTATGCCTATACTGAGCCTTCACTTTTATTTAACTCAATCCTTTCAGCATTAAGTACATTACTTGACATTTTTAATGGTATTGAATTATAATTAATTGGCAGAAGAAACAAATTAAAACCTTTCCACTTTTTCATTGCGTCTGAGATACACTCGGCACTAGTATCCAAACGAATTTTCACAGACGATTTTTTTTAACGTGCATACGCTTTACTGTTGTTTGTTAGGTAAAATTTGAATGGAAATTTGGTTGCACTTTTCTATACCTTAAAGGTATCCAAATTATTGTGCGTAGCAATTTATGTGTAGTTTATATTTATTAGAAAAACTATCCGGCGATTAACTTTTATACAAATTTCATTTGATGCTTTTATTGCTACACATCTCTATTAAATGTTTGTAATATTCAATAAAATTATGGGAAAATAGAAATAAAAACTGATCAACATCACTATTCTCTTTAGCTTCAATTTTTAATCAGTTTAATCGCAAAAATTTATTTGTAGGGCTATGTCTGTATGACAAAATGACCCCAGATCCGCACCCTAAAATCTTCAGGCTTACACATCGTTCCAACACGAGGATGTTTCATCCCAAGACAAGTTTAATGTGCACTAGGTTTGCCAAAGAAAATCTTTGAAATTCGAAGCTCGTAGATTCAGTTTCGAAAAGCTATCCCAAATCTGCGTTGAGGGGACCAGTCAACACCAAAATTTCGTTGGGCTCTGCAATTTTTATTACAAATTGAATTGCTTTTAAAACTTCTTGAACTGAGTGAATATTTTTTGAAACTATTGTCACTATGTTTTCTTTCATTTGTGAGGTTCAGCTTATATTGATTTCTTCCGTTATTACACTAAAAATAATAATAAATGCAACTCAGTCTAGGAATAAAATCTTGCAATTTGTTTTCGGCAAATAACGTTCGTGTTCTTTGCAAGCTGTCTAAATAAACATGATGATGGAACGCAAATTCATTCGAAGGCAATGGCGTTTTTTCTTTCTGAGCTGAATTAAATGTGCTGTACTAAAAGCGGTTGTTTCATTGGATTGTGCTATGGAATAAGTACAAATTATTGAATTATAAATGAGTAGAGGTTTAATAGAGGAATTATCTTTCCGGAAACAAACAGTAGATAAACACCAGTGCATTTATCTCAGATCTATTTCCATTGTGTACAATAAATTAATTAAATTTTTGAGCTCTTATTAATTCACAGTACATGTTTCTGTCAGGTACACTGATAGTACAGTCTCCCATAAACGTGTACACGCTATGAATAACTGACACAAGCGAAATCAATAATATATATCAAAGATTCATAACTGATATTAATATATACAAATTAGGTATCTCGTAAGGTATCAGAGGTAGCCGTCATTACAACACTCGCGATGACTGACAAGATTCTACATTTGAATTAATTAAAATTCTAAACTCGGTCAGTTTTATTTGTTCTATTTAAAATCGCGGGTATTTTTTTTTATATCTATTTATATTAGTCGCTTGCAAATTAAGTCCAAATCATTTTACACCGAAGCAATTTGAAAATTATATACAACGCTGTAACTGTATTGTCTGCCAAATTTTTTGGAACAATTGAGACCCATTTCAATATCGTACGAAATAAAACAATTAATTTGTGTTATGAAGCTTTGATGAATGTCATTATTTTTTATGTAATAGGCATTCTAAGTGTGTATACATTTTTGGTGACACTATATAATGAAACAGTGAATAAAAAACTGAATATGAGTTAAAATATTGTGTCAAAATTTATGAAATGGCTGTAATTAATTAAATTTCTCTTCTTATTTTTCATTAACGCTCCAATTTTTCCATCTCATGTTTATTCTTGGAAAAGTAAATTTTCCATACGCAGATATTTCTTAGTTGAGAAGGAATTCAGGAATTTGTTTATGCACACTAAATTCTTTTAGAAAGAATACGTTCTTATAAGAAAAAGAATAATTATAAACGATTTTAGTTTACTGTTCATGTTTGTTCTCTGGTTAGCTTCAAAAGAAAGAAAAAACTAAACAAATGAGATTGTTAGCAAAAGCTGACTAGCAGAAATTGTAGAAAATCTCAGAAAAGTATAAACTTGAAATAATTGTTAAAAAACAAAAATCGAAAGAAATAAAAGCGGATTTCTAATAACAAAACATGAAAATCTGAGAGAAAAATATCACAGAACAACAAGAGACGTACGAGGAAGATGTAAATAAAAAACCATTACATTTACCCTTTCGTTACCAGGGTCTCCTGGGAAAAACGTCTACCACAGTTCGAGATGCTTTTCGGGATTATATGACATCAATTGGAATAGATTTTGCATCTGTCACATATATGACAGACGTCATATATGTGATTATATGACGTCGGGCACTGGCAAGAAACGGCTTTGTCATATATATGTGACGGTTGGTAACGAACGAGTTTATTAGAAAAAGAATTGCGCCATGAATTTTTAAAAAAGAACTAAAATTTTAATTGAAGTCTGAAGTTTTACATCTCAAGTTTCAATCCAAATTCGTCTGCTGTTAATTTAAATTTAAAATCAATAGAAAATGTACTGAAAAGCAACTATGATTCATTCCTCTTTAAAGTATATAAATTTTTAAACAACTTGAAAATAATAAGCAAGATCAAATAAAAAGTAATGTCGGATAATTAATAACAATTAACATTAAAATGAAATAATTGATGCTTCACGAAGTACGCATTGAGAAACATAATAAAAAGGCATAATATATGATTTGGATACGAAGAAAAAGATTACTATTAAAAAATAATTCATCATTTACATTGTCAAGTCATAGATGCAAAAAATTTTTAAGATACAACTTCATATTGCAACACAGCTGATTTTGAATGAATTCTGAACAAAATCTGAAAGTAGCGGGAGTGTTATCTCCTAGACTTTCTCGTATACTAACGCAATGTGGCATGCTTTGTGCTTTACAGTATAGAGCAAAAAACCGAGTACTGATTTTGGTTGTCTTCCTTTCCACCGGCTGAATCCAAATTTGACACCGATCTTCAATTCTAGTGACGAGACCACATACCAAATTTCATTTGTCTAACTCATTGCGTTATCGAGTTCACACAACCTCAGATATACAGAGAGACAACCCTCGGTCGCATATGGTTCAAAATTTTATACTCATCTATAATTCTAACGATAAAACTACGTGCTTAATTTCACCCATTGAGCTATTTGTGTTTTTGAGTTATCGTGTTCACATGGACATTGACGGACGAACAGACATGCTTCCTGCCCAAAGATTTCGTCTAAAACCAGGAAAAAAATCTTCAATTTTCGTGTGAAGGCAACTTACCAAATTCCACCTATCTATCTTGTTTCCTTTTTCAGCTACTGTGCTTATAGTCAGATCGCCACCACATGTCCCCGTGCTTGATTCCGTGACAGCAACTGTACCGGCTGTATGGACCTGGGGCGGAAGATACAACCCAAACCCTCCACGGGGACCATTAACCCCCACCTGAGAACCGCCCCCCTAACAACTTTATTTAATATTGAAAAATTTTACAGGAATAAAACACTGACAGAATACAGAGTAGTGGTTTACAGAAGATCTACAAGCTGAATACAGTTGCAGCCTCCTTGACATTCAGATGAGGCCGTTCTTGCTTGTTTCGTGGTTTTGTTACATGATGGTAATCCTGTGTTAAAGAATGTCATGTAAACTCTTTTTCATTTCATTGGTTAATGGGATTCTAAAAGAGTATTTGAAATGTACGGATGTACATGAGAACATTTCATTACAAAAAGAGAATGATTCTTTGGTATTACATAATTCTGGAATAAATGAAGAAAACTATTTACAAATATACATGGGCAGAGGAGTCGCATTATGTGATAGTATACTTATACAATATACATACTAATACTTGTGAATAAATCTAGTTATGTGCAAGAAGATGCGAAAGTTACGCTATGCTTACAGTTGGGAATATTGATGATGAGTACACTTGAGAAGATGAGAGTGATGTATGTAATGCACTTTGTTTAAATTAAGGATTATATATGAAAAGAACTTTTGATGAGATGAGAGCAATGAATGAGAACATTATTAGTGAAGACAACGCACTATTCAAAAATTCTAAGAATGGTGAAATTTTTATGACTGTGCTTATAGATATAAACAAAGTCCCTGAATGTTTTTGATCATACATATGGAGGTCTTAAACTTCGAGATTCAGCAAAATATCGAGGTCAAATTTTTTGACGATTGCAATACTTTCTCTCAACGAGAAAGTGAAAAAAAAATATATAATAGATAGCCTTTATGCATATTTCTGCTGTTGAAGACTTTTACGAACGTAAAACGAATTATTCCAAGTTCTATGCATTTATTTAAATTCCTTTCAGGTTCTGGTGGTAAATATTTGTGCCAACTTTCTCATAGAAATATATACTCAATTAGATGGAATGTTCTCTCTTCAACCTTCTACATATTTACATTAAACGGCGCGTTTTATGTAGTATTGTGAAGAATATCGAGTACGGATTTTGCGCTGTTTCATTCCTCTAGTTTTTTTGAGTTATTGTGTTCACATGCATACGGAGATACCTTTTGTCATATTTAATTCAAAATCAGACACTGATTTAAAATTTTGAAGTAACGACCATATACCAAAATCCATTTATCTAGCTTGTAGAATTTCAGAGTTATCGCGCTCACATATACACAAACAAACAGATCTATTCTTCATTCGTCTAGCTTGTTGTATTTTTATGTTTTATATATTATATTTTTATGTTATGATTATAATTCAGGGATGGGATATCATTTTGAGTAATCGATTATTACTCAGAGAAATCTAAAACGTGAAGATTCATGGAAGTCTCAAGGTCGAATTTTTTGACGATTACAGTACATGTATTTCATTTCCGAGAAAGTAGAAAAGATAAAATACCATATCAGCGGCATTGGAAATACAGTTTTCTAAATTTTTATTAGGTTAAAAAAATTGGTTTTCATTCTGTAATTCGTTGGAAATTACTGACTATAAATTGCAGAAAACTCCATAAATTGCGCTTTCATTTTAATTAATTGCAACCTTTGTTAGAAAGTGGAAAAGAACATTGCTCCCAAGTGCATCTCGGTACTATTTAGAACACTTCTATGGCAAGTTCGGTGAATTTTAGGTTCAACGACCTCTGGGCTGGTGCCAACATGCACACATCTCTTTTTATTTTTTATTCTAATGCATTCAGGGCAATTATAACAGCATTAAAAATATAAGATTTTAAATTGTGTGACTGATTTAAAATAGATATCGTTTGATGTTCTCTATTCTGATAAATATGGAAATAATTCCTTTTCAATAATGGAATTTAGCCAAGCTTTGTGCTGAAAATTTTCAAGATAACCGTCAGTGTTAATACAGATTGTAATTAATGCTTCTTCTTATACTATGGTTTCGATATAACTTCATTACTTGCAAGTTATTTGAAATTTTTTGTAAACTTTTGGAATACTGGAACGTAAGTTTCTAACTCGCATTCACTCAGTACATAAATATTAATCAATCGTGTATGTTAATTTTAAAACGAATGTTTTGTATTTGAAACTAGAGGACTTCCAGCGGATTTTAATTCTTTTCTTATAGAAAAATTTACTGCATTTGTAGAATTCTCTGCTACATGTTACCAAGAAACAAATATATAATTGTTCTTTGAAAAATAATTTGTGATTCCAACATAGAACTTAGTTGTTATCGTTAGTAGTTATCTTATATCTGCTTATACTTGTTTTGTCACAAACTTTTCTTAGTGATTGGTCAGTCACCCCTCAATCGTTCTCAAAATTTTGAATTCCCTTTCCAATCTAAAGGTATTTGAAATTATCAAGAATTTACTTCAAGTTATGCGTTATCAGAAGCAATTAATCACGCGTTTTGTTGTCATACGCATATCTCTCTGTCCGAGCACATTCAATCAGCCGACTGAAAGATATAGTGTTTAAGCACTCGTACAGCTTCACCACTTAAGTTTACAACTGTTTGTGAATTATCGCCTTGTAATATTTCTGCATTATACTTAATACTAACCCATTATATGCCAAAACCCAATTATTTCATTTTTTCAAAAATAAATTACATTAATATGATCACATGAATGAAGTACGAAAGAAAACGCTATTTCTGAAATATTTTAATTAAGCTAATTAATTAACTTTTAATTATAATTCATTATTTTTTAATTAGAAAAATTATTTTTATAGGATTTGTACATTTTATAGCAGTCAGCTCAACATACAGATGCAACAATCAAAGCTAAAAATTGCACTGTTTAGGTGAAAATAATTAGAAAACAAGAGTCCCCCAAAAGGGACAATGGCAGCTAATGGGTTAAATTTGACATTTTTTAAAGTTTTGCGTTTGAAAATGTAAAGGAAGTTAGAATATTAATAACTGATTTGGATGAATATAGTGCTTGTAATTATAACACTAATCCTTTATCTAATTAGTAACTGTGAAATCTAAGCATTTTCTTACACATAACAAAGGTTTTCTTGTCGTTGTTGTTAATATAATTTTTCTCTAATTTCAATTTTAGAAGACTGCTAAATTGTGTAAAGCAACAACTTTAACCCCACTCTGGTTTAGGTACCGTCCTGGCCATCTGTTTTAAGTATAAAATTACGAGAACCGTCCGAAAATAGACCTCGTCATGCTTCGAAATGGAACATTAACCCTCAGACTGTGTAATTTTCTTAAATCACTATTTAGATGCAACGTTTTCAAACGTGTTCAAATACATTTAAGCCAAGTGAGTTGTTATTTATATGCAAAGGTTTATTAGTATAATATGATCCAATGTTATAAAAGCACTAAGTTGACTCATTAGCCTGTGAGAATAGCAGGATGCAGCAGAAAATAGGCTTGTTTCCAACCCGCAGAAATCGCGGGATACGCAGTCAGAGGGTTATTAACCAGACTAAGTAGGCTTTAAAAATCAGGTAATGTGGTCCCTATGGTATGATAGATATGCTTATGTTTAGTGATGGAAAACTAGTAGAACTTCTTTTTGTTTACTGATTTTAACAGGATTTGTTATATTAATAATATTTGAGCTGCCCCTGCCTTCAACTCTCCAAGTTTCCAAGCCATAACACAGTCAGAATGTTTGAGCTCAGACAGACTTAACAGATAACATACTCGCATGTGAGATGGATCTTCGGTGGAATCATGTCTTGAACCTGTGATCTCATGTCGACATTCTACTACCAGGCCGTCACGCGCCCTGCTATTATATCTAATGCTATTAGTGTATATTTGTAAATAATGACATACCTACATGTTTTTAAAAAGGAAACAAAAAAATTCAAAAGATTGCACTAATTTTTACTTTCTCGTATCCGAAGTATATAAAGTGAAAGAATGGTAATCGTCAAAAATTTCGACTTCAAAAAAGATTTTGATAAAACTCCGCATTTTAGATCTCCCAGAGTTCGAAAAAAAAAAACAGATTTGGAATTATGTCTGCTGTCTGTTTTCACGATCACTAAAAAACGCAACGTCCTTCATTTCATGTGCATGTGAACATAATAACTCAAAAACACAATAATATAGATACAAGAAATTTGGCGTTTGGTTTTATTACTAGTATTGTAGATCTGCAGGGGGAGTTGGGGTAGATTGATACGCGGGAACATTGATACAGTTCTTAAATTTTGATGATTGGAATGGCTCAAGATATTCACATCCCCATATCCCCTCATATATACGCCACTGTAACCCTTAGCACGCGGTAAAGTTTTCGGCCATGTTAAGTCAAAAGTTAATTTACAAATGAATCAAAGCGCTAATCTTATAGTCGAAGTAAATTTTGCTCTAAGTACGTGTTGTGTGATTTCTTTCACTAATTACGTTTTCCTGCAAGGAAATCTACTTCAAAGGTAGGAAAAAAGCATTTATTTTTCTTAACTATATTAAGTTTTGAGGTTTTTCAGCGTTGTTTTTGCGTGGCCACTTGTTTTATGTAAGAAAGTCTCTTGGGGCAGATTGATACAGTTGACTCCGGGGCACATTGATACGCATCTTCTGCCTGTATCAATGCACCTTAACAGCAACTACTTTGCAAAATCGTCTTCAGAAATGTAAAAAACGCAAAAATGAACTATGTAAGAGAAGCACGCAATTAAGCACATGTTTAAACTATGAAAACAGTTTGAATTTCATTGCAAAAATAAAAATAATTGTAAATTAAGTTTAAAATATTTTTTTACGAATTTATTAAAATTGGACAGAAAAATTGTACGGAAATTTAATTAATATCATCAAAAAGATAATTTTTTTGCATTTTTAGATGGTGTGAAAATTATTTTTGTGATAATTTTTTTTTCGTAAGTCATCAAGGAAAAACGCGAAAATTTCCTTTAATTTTTAATTCAATAAAATTGCAAAAAACGGCTACGAGGCACACATTCTCTCCCTCCAAAGTATACTTACACACACAGACACCCATTCTCCTGTATTATTTGTAGAGATCAATTATTTTCTGAGGCATAATTGTTTGAATTTTCCAGTCTCATAAAAAATGTTAAAATTTTATTAAAATAAAAGTTTGTTAAACTTTTAAAACTTGATTTGGAATGTAAATTTTATTGATAAAACAAATTTTGTTTTGATCCCAAACCTATTAACCATCATTAGTTTCGATATTTCCATGTGTATCCATGTACCCGTTGTATGAAGCAGATTGATTCAAATCCATTTTTAGAAAAAAAAGAGTAATAAATATTTTATTATTTCATTTATGACATAAACTCTACTGAAATCCTATATTAAATTAACAAATGCATAAATATAGTGCATTAGTTCTAATTATTTCCGTTGGTAAAATCCTTTTTTAATTTTCCAAAAAAAAGTGTATCAATGTCCCCGTGTCCCCCTATCAAATTTTGGATCAAATCCACTGAGGAGTTCATTGTTTGTCAGTCTGTCTAGTTGGGCGTATGAAATCGAAGCAAGCCCACTAATTGTATTTTTTTTTGCAAATTTTGCGATAAATCCAAGAAGGAGTAGACTCTCTGTTTTTCTTTCCGTGTGTATGTGAACATGGTAACTAATAGCTATGATAGCTTGACAAATGAAATTTAGATTGCTGTCTTAAAAGCTAAAATGACAGATCTAGAGTAAAGTCCCAATAATCGGGATTAAATGGGATAACCAACCTGGTAACCAAGTAAGTAGTTTGATTAATTATAGAGTTCATGAAGTAGTTTCTTAAAGCTTGAGATAACTTGTGAAATGTATATCGGCTTTGTTTCATATTTTTTAGGTATGTATTACCTTCCCTGAACCTGGTTTGAAAAGTGATAAAGTGACTTTCCGTGGACCAAAGTCGGATGTTGATGCCTGTTATAAATATTTACATCGATTAAATGAGGAGATGGAAGTAAATGACTTCAGTGTTGAGGTTCCAATTTATAAGCGAAATCACAAATTCATTATTGGAAAAGGTGGAGCTAATATTAAAAAGGTAGATTGAATTTTTTCTGGCTTGCTTTATTTATTTTCTTGTTGTCATTCTCTTTTTAATTCTTGTATCTATTTGTATTTAATCCTTAAAAATACAGAATACTCTGTTTTGACTGACATCTATAATAACTGAATAAAAATCTTATGAAGTTGTTCCAAAAGTTTCAGTTGAAGAAATTGGAAAAAGTCTTTCATATGGAAGAGTGCCACAACGCAAAATTTTACAACAGTGGTTTTTTTCTCCTACCCCTTGGAATACTTTTAAATCATACATATTTCTTCAAGCAACGTTACAATTTTAGTTTCAATATTGTTATGAAACTGTAATGCTGTCTTCCTACTATGTAAGTTTCGTGGTTGGAAAGAGACATTCACAGGGGTTCTTATTGGATGCTGAGGGAGGCCTAACTAATACCCTCTGACCTCGGCCGACAAAATGAAGATTTTCGGAAATACAAAAATTTTGGCACTAACTCTATTAGGGACGGAAATATCGAGATTCTTCCAGAATATTCCATGTGACTTAAGGCCCTGTTGGAAACTATATATATCAGAAGACCAAAACGAAAAATCTCTTTGGAGTCTTCGCATTCCGAGTTGGTCAGCTGTTAGATGCTGAGAGCTATTATTGGTGCTGTTACTGTAATTATTAGTGATTTACTGTCTGCTTGTGTTACTAATTTGTGCAAGTGTTGTTCTTTTCGTGTCACATGTTCTTCGAGTTTTCTGGAATATTCGTTAAATAAAGCATCATTTTCAGTTATCCAGCTTGTTGCTACTGCTTTTGACGTACACCCACCGGACAATTTTCGTCACAATATTTATCGCTGGGGAGTCGTGCACCAATGAGCCAAGTTATAGTAATGAACCTTAAATAGGCAAACTTCCAACAGAGTTCCCACTCTTAATAAAGAAAAAAATTCAAAGGCTTTTAAGGGCCTTTTTAAGAAAAATTCAAGGATCGTAGAATTATATATTTTAGACATAAAAATGCAAATTTAAAACAAATTAATCATGCGCATTTTTATTTTTAAATAAAAAATTTGATATGTATCTACAATTCTAAGGATAAAACTCTGTACCAAATTTTATCCATTTAATTATTTAAGTTTTTGAGTTATTGTGTTCACATGAACACAGACTTCCCTGGCTCTATGAAATTATATAACATACATTTTGAAAACAGGTTTCATTGTTATTGGTATTTAAAACAAAATTCTGTTCAAATATGTCAGTTACTTTCAAAATACATTAGGATAATTGCAGGACTGTCTTTCTCAAAGGAGAAATACCCTCTGTACTCTAGTGTTAAGTTAAGCTGCCTTTGAATAAGCAAAGAGAGAAAAGATAAGTTTTAAAATAAGTTTTTGGTTTGATTGACAGCATTCTCATACAAACACTCTTTTTCTGGTGGTGGAATTCTCAAAGCAAAACCAAGTAACAAACTGGTTTTCTCTTCTGTCCCAAAAAATATTGGATGGTCACTTTGCTTATTTTTCAAGGAACCAAAGAAAAATCCAGTACTTTCCCAGGGCCCTGAGTGAGGCAAATAAAATTCAAGGAATTTTTAAGGACCATGGGAACCCTGTCCAATGCTTCTCCTGTATAGGGTGACTTGGGATGTTTGACGCGCCCACTTTATTTTTTTTTAAAAAAACTGATTTCAAATATAAATACAAGATGGAAGCTGAATAATCATCAACTGCATATCATACTAAAGTTTTAGACATTTTCAGAAAAAACAGAGACTGTTTCACATTTCTTGCTTAGAAAAATAAGTTTTTGGTTTTTCATTTGTAAGAACCTGTGTTAATTGTATGTTAAATTTACAGACATATTTGGGTTTATAAGTCTACCTTAAATGATGCTTTGAAAGATTATCCGCTTAATTGGAAATAGAACTAATTATTAATATGTGCTTTTCACCATTTTTAAATAAATGTCTGGCTGCAAGAGGATGTTTGACCCATGACAAGTAAGGGAGGTTTGACCTGGGTCAAACCTCTCCATTTTATAAATATGAAAGGCTAATATTTTCAATTTGAAGTTAAATCTCGCATATTACATAGTTCTTACTTAATTTAAAATTAATTTAATTACTAATTTCTATGTTTGCAAGATTTCTACCATAGTTAGAAAATTCTGTGCTTAGAATGATCAAAGCATATAAAGAAAAAGGTGTAAATATGGGCATCCTCTTTTGTTTTTGACTTAAAGTTACTTTCATTTTGAAAGATTCTGGCTTTTTTACCTTCATTAACAATTATTACAAGTTTACTAAATGAGAGGAGGCAAAACAATGATTAATACCAATTATTTCAATTCGAAAACGAAGATTTACAAAAAGCTTTTAAAAAAGCACCAGGAAAAATGGGGTGCAAATCTGGTCCCGCTCCAAAAGAGTCACAAAAAATAGTTTAAAATGTTTTAAAACAGGATAAAACAATACAAAATAGTAGATAATTTATTTATTAGAGAAAAAATATTTACAGAAATCGCAAACATAATTGGCTGTTTCAGCCCCGGCACAATCTAAGTGTGCCCACATTTGGCACATAACACATTTAACCCACACTTCCCCTCGAGTGTCTTCAGAGAACTTTCCATCACAAAAGATGCAAGTTTCCTCCCTCGAGTCTGGTTTATCCCCATCGTTGATATCCAGGTTGATATCATCATCGCTGTCCACAAGGGGAGGATCATTAGTCCGATGATGAATCGTATCGTTTCTTGGTCGAATTTTTCTATTTTGAAGGCCCTTGGTCTTTCCACCCCTGCCCCCTGGCCGGTCTCTTACCCAGGGAACACTCAAGGACGTGTTCTTGAGAGCACTTTTCTCAAGAGACGTGGTCAACTGATCCTTGTATGGTGATCCAGTGATGAGGCTGGACCTTGTTGCTTTGCGTCCACGAGTAGTGTTTCTCTTCTTAATGTTGGGGACAGGAGATATGTCGAACGGAGAAACTGTATTTGAAGTTCCCGGGGAACATTTCGGTGTTTTAGCAGCCTCATCAATTGGCATTGAAAGGGTGCCCATATATACACCAACCAAACCTAAGAAAGATGGCCACTATCACATGCAACCAAAAAGCGTGTGTGACTAAAGGCGTACTTCTAATAGTAGCTTAGGATCTCTGCTTTCGGGATATCACTGTAAAATTATTTTAAACTAATCTTAAGAACATGAAAAGAAAACGATTTCCCATACTTGTCAAAAGTTTGCAGTCCATAACAAACACCAATTCGCTCAATTACTCACGCTGCATCCATACTACTTGAAAGAATGGCTCCAACTTTTGTCTGCTATCTTATATCAACTTGCAGCACCATCTACAGTCCTGGAGGCCAGTCTTCAGCACCTTCCATAGCCACTTGGGGAGGGGTGCCCATATTTACACCAGTGCCCATTTTTACACCGGTTCCTCTATAATTTTCATCAAGGCAATTTTGTACCATTGATGTATGATATTAATTATTCTTTTATTTTTTAGATATTATTGGGCAAATAGGTATTAAAATTTTTAACAATGAAAAGAACAAATATTTCATTAGCATTTATTGAATTTCTAAATATCTCTTCATACCTGGGCCTTATTAACACTTCAGTAGGTTTAATGAAACAATAATGAAGATAAGAAACAATGTCTTTTATTTTTTTTGATGCCTTTTTTCTATTTTCATTTATAAGTCAGAATAAAATAAAAAAAATTAAAGGTATCCCCAAGTTAATTAAAGCTGCTATTCTGTCCATCATTGAAAAAGATAAAAGTGTTAGAGTATCAGGTGAGGAACATGTAAATAAAAACTTTAGGAAGAGGTATATGTATAAATATAAAACCTCTGAAGATGGAAATATACAATTTCAATCTAATCATGTCTCATGTCACGTATTTCCTGATATAGCGAAATATGAGGAATATTTATAGTTTGCTTCCAAGTTACATTATGGATTAACTCCAAAGACAGTCAACAAACAAATCTGCAAGCTATGAGTGGTTGAAAGGATTTATGCACAGCATAAAGAATTATCTTTAGAAAGCCACGAAGTCTGGTTAGACTAACGGGAACAGGCTTTAATAAAACAAGTGTGGCAAAACTGAAAGAGTTACTTGGAAAATTAAATTTGACTTTTGTGATTATCAAAACCTTCACTGAATGCAGTTTATATCCTGTTGATGAAATAAACTAATTCGGAATTGTATGTTATAAAGACGAATAGTTAATTAAGTAGTTAATACGTCATTATTCATTTTTAAACAATGTTTTCTTTTTCTTTTAATAAGTGGGTCAAACTTCCCTGAAGTGGGGATGTTTGACCCAGTTTTTACTATTTTGAAAAATCTTTATAAAAAATGTTATTTAAAATATTTTAAAATTAAAATAGTGCAAAAATATGGCCCATAATATGAGTTATAAAATGTAAAAAAAACAGATTTCTATCCTGTTTTCTAAGAGAATTGGAAACAGGTTTTTCAAAAGTGGGTCAAACATCCCAAGTCTTCCCTAAAATTAGTTTTTCGTATGACATTCTTCTTCCAAGTGAATAATTTGTCATTTTTTTTAATTCGTAAGAATTCGGTTAATAAGTTTATTGCATGATCATAGTATATTAGTCATTTTATTCATCATTTGAATTTCATGATAGAATTGTCAATACCTTAAACTGAATCAGATTTACTGCATTTTTATGAAGTATTTCAAATAATAATATCTAATTTTTAATCTTTGCTTTCATATGATATTTTTAAACAACTGTCTTAGTTTCACGTAGAAATAATTGTTGCATCTATTGCAATTCAGCCATTGAATGTTTTTTCTTCAATAAATGTGACATGTGGTTTTGCTTATAGCTTAGGTATGAAACGAATACCAGAATAGATCTTCCCGCAAAAAGAGAAGAATCGGATGTTATTGTAATTTGTGGACATAGAGAATATGTTCTTGCTGCTAAAGAGAAAATTCTTGCCATTCAAGAGGAACTGGTATGTATTTATTTTATATTCAAAAAATTGTATAAACAACTCTGATAGAAACATAATTCATAATTTCTTTTTCTGTAGGATAATTTTATCACACAAGAAATCACGATACCAGCAAAATTACACAATGCAATTATTGGTACTAAAGGCAGACTCATCCGTGCTATTACTGAAGAGTGTGGGGGTGTTACCATTAAATTTCCTACTGGAGGAACTGGCAGTGATAAAGTTTCTATTCGTGGACCAAAGGAAGATGTTCTGAAAGCAAAGAAACGTCTTCTGGAAATTTCAAATGAAAAGGTAACTTTACTTATCATTGTATAATTATTTTTACTGAAGTTAAATAGCTTTTAGTTATGATAGATAATTTCATACTCAAAATTGTACTATGTGAATTATTTGATTGATATGAAATAATATTCAATGTTACAGAATTTGTCATTTTAATTTTCAATTTCTATTACTGAAACATGTTGACTCCATTTATAAATTCTTGCAGATAGAAAGTCATTATAACTGGTATAAATGTGACTGGTTCACTTTTCATAATTAAATTTTCGAGTGATGAATATTTCATACCACTAATTTTTAAAAAATGAATATTTATATTCATGATCGAGAGTGATAATTTAAAAGTTTTTATTTTTATCTTATTGGTTTTAGCAGACAATAAAAAAAACTTCATTGCTCTGAAGATCTATAATTTCTAGTGAAAATGATGATAAAAAGTTCACCCTTTTTTCCTGGTAGTTCATGCTTACAACTATTACGAAACTTAAGCCAACAATTGTTTAACTACGCATTTGCATGGTTAAATTATTTATTTGAACTTGTAGGTAGTACTTAGTTATCTGTTTTCTGATTTCTATTAAGTATTTACTTTAAATTTACCATTTCATAAATTGGATTGAATTTAAGCTATGACTAAAAAGAATATTTTAAAAAGATTTTTCTAATACATTTGTGAATCAGATGTATTCGTGTATGAATTAAGTTGTGATTAATTATGAATGCAGATTCATCAAACGACTTATTCAATGAATTAATGTCACTGTTAAGTAGTCCTTGATTATTGCTGAGTTTTTAACTATCAAGGATTTAAAGGTAAATTTTTATAATTTAAACAAATTATTTAGAAGTGCCGTTTAAATGCATTGATGAATTAAATATATGTAGTTAAAAAATGAACCTTTAAAGCTTTTTATTGCAATTTGTTCATTTGAAACTCGACAATATTAAATTCGCGTTTTATATATACATTTATTAATATACTTTTTTTATATATTTCAGCAACTTGTTGGATTTACTGCTGAAATTAAAGCAAATCCAGAGCAACACAAGTTTTTGATTGGCAGAAATGGAGTTAACATCAATAAAGTAAGTTTGCTTCATTTATTCTGATGCTTATGCTTATCTTATCAATTTTAAAAATTTCTAATGATTTCTTTGTGAGTAAAATTATGCACAATATTAAAACAAGGCTTAAGGCGTAAGATGTCGTGTTCTTGCTTTTCCATGATAAAAACCATTATTTAATTTTTTACTCTTTCAAGACTGTTGGGACTCGTTTGTCCCAATTAAGTCTAAATGTAAGTGCTAATGCCGATATACTAATTATTTTGATATTTTTGTTTTCTTTATAAAGGACTGTCGAGAAAATGTTAAACGAGCCTGCCATTCCACAAAGCGTTTTAAGCCTGTTTGTTCACTGTCTTAGCTTAACCCTTAAAAGCCTGAATTTTTAAAAAATGATTTTAAAATATTTTTTGACTTTATTTCTTGAAAAAACATGGGAAAAATACTTTTAAAAAATCGTATTTTGTTTTAAGTATAGTTTATGGCTAATAAAAAGCTTGTTACCAACTGACAACACTGGGCTTTTTTTCAGAAAAAAATTTCCTTCATAAAATTCTATAACATTAAACACAGATGAATTTTAATAAATAATAATATGGATAAGGAATTTCCCTCAAGATTGTAGAATAAAATACGGTATTCTCAAGCCTACAAACAAAGCTAAAAAATGCAGCCTCAAGTGAAAAACATCAATTTATTTTTATTTTTTATCCTCACTCAGATTGCCAGCTATCTGCTGAAATTAACCATTCAAAGAAGCTTCCTTCTTAATATTTCTGGTGCCTGCAGTACGACGGCCACAGTAGCTTTACAAGTTATTCTTGGAATAGCCCCGTTACGTCTTCAATTACAGTAAGAAAGCAGATTCATCAATATTTGCAGACTTAATCAACCTTTATCAATAGAAGATTTCCAGATCAAATTGAAGTTAAAGTTTCTGGTTGGGCATTTCATCCATCGAAACATTTTTAAAAGTCTCAAATTTCGTTGGAAGATGGAGGAATTAGCAACAATTTTATAAACATTTATTCTGTTGGTTCAAAAACTGAATTTGGAGTTGGTTGTGCTTTCTGCGTCTTTGAAGGTCAAAATATCACCCACAGTTGGTCAGCAAGATTGTCGACTAAAAATACGTGTTTCAAGCAGAATTAATTGCATCAAGAGAATAAGTTAAATTTGCAAATAATTTAAATACAGATCAAGTCATAAAAATTCATGTGAACAACAGAGCAAGCATCCAAGACGCCAAATAAAATAGCCCGAGAAATATTAAAAATTCTTCTAGATCATTCCAACATAGAAATTACCTGGATAAAGGCGCGTGTTGGTTACAAATGTAATGACGTAACCGATAGTTTGGCCAAACAAGCAACAGAAAATGGCATTCCATATACAAATATTCAACTCCCAACGTGTTTCATCAAAGGAGTCTTAAAATCTCTTATGCTTGACAATTGGCAAAATGAATGATCTAAAGAGATGCTTATAATCTAATTCCAAGAGTCAAAATGCGCATGGAATCATAGAGAAGAGAGGAAATAATCTTCTTTACTGGACACGGCCCGTTTCATACTAACTACACAGATTCAATTTAATAACTTCAGAGTAGCTGTGGAGGTATAGGAAGTAAGTTACATTATGCAACTGAATGTCCATTAACAGAATCTTGGCATCTAAGGAAACCTGTGTCCCATCTTAATCAAGTTTGGTTATGCCAAGTTGCTGTTAATGAGCAGTCAAGAAATAAAATTTACGATATTGTTACAAAAAACACCTAACAAAATGAAAATTCTTTAGATATTAAGATTGAACAAGGATAAATAAGCTTAAACAACCCGCCAGGTCTTGGCGTCAAGGCGTCTTGAAAATACAAAAAAACACCTAACAAAATGAAAATTCTTTAGATATTAAGATTGAGCATGGATGAATAAGCTTAAAGAATCCACCAGATGAACTTGACGCCTTGATAAAGTTCATCTGGTGGATTCTTTAACATTATTCATCCTTGTTCAATCTTAATATGTAAAGAATTTTCATTTTGTTAGGTGTTTTTGTATTTGTATTTTCAGTGTTTTCTTGGTTGCTTGCCGCATTTTGCTCGCTCTAGGAGCTTCGATTGTATCTTATTTTAATTTTATTCTTATTGATTTGTATTTTTACGTTTAATGATATTATTTTATTTATTTTCAATTTTGTCTGGTTTATGTTTGCAAACAGTCAGCTCTTCAGCCCAGATCCTTAAAAATCAGATCTGCCAACTGCTCTCTCCTACTTCATTCTTTAGTACGAAAATCAGAAATTAAAAAGAACATCAAGAAGGTCTCTCTAGTGGTTCCCATAGACTCTCCTACTGATAGAGACTCTTCTAGTGATACTATGGATACTCCCTCAACTATCTGAGTTTCCATGTTTTAGTTATTTAATTTATTTCAAAATTTTTCATAATTATTTTTCTTTAGGTTGCTAAATTGCTTTTTTAATTCTTTTTCTGGCATACTTCCACTTCTTGTCCGTCTAAGCCGATTACAAAGAATCATAATGATTCTAGATACGGGGACATGAAGTGGTTTGTTAACTATATATATAATATGCTGAAATTGATTTAATAAAAATTTCAGTATGTATCCTATTGGCAGCAACAGGCATTAAAGCTTTACTCTTATTCTCAAGATTTTAGTAGAGAAAATTGGGTATGTTGCTTAATGCAGCATTGGGCCTTTAAGGTTTATCAAGTTTTTGAACAAAATTTTTTCAGTGTCTTGTGTATATTATGTGTTGTAATATTAAAAATGTTCTATGTATGATTCACTATTGTTTTTTAATAGGTTTGTAAGAAGACAGGAGCAAGAATTGTTTTCCCTAATGAAAATGATGAGGATAAAAATACCATAACTATCATTGGTAGAAAGGAGGAGGTTGAAGCAGCTAAAGCAGAACTAAATAGCATTATTGAGCAATTGGTAATTGAATCATGTTGAATTTTGTATAATATTTAAAATATTTTAAATTTTTTAAAAATTTCAACGTACATAGCCACTATTACTTTTTATTTATTGAAATAACAAATTCTTTAGTAGAAATTACTCTTAGGGGTTACAAATATTAAATTTCTCAATTCTTACTCCTGATTTGTAGAATATTGTTACGAAATATAAAGATATTGATTGAATATATCGTGTTAGCAGATAAAAATGCTTTATAAACTTAGTATATAATATAATTCACTCGTTCCAGCAGTATTTAAAGATTTTGCCTCCTTATAACTTGCAATAAATTAGATTAAAAATGAAACATTTATTAAATAATCGTAAATTAAGAATTTGTATTTTTTAGGTGTAGAATTTATATTCTGCACAGTTGCATGTATAAATTTGATTCTTTCATTTTATCTTGTGTAATAATTATTGGGATATTTTCTTATATAGCAAAACACTGCCGAGTTGACAATGGACATTCATCCTAAACATCACTGCTATTTTGTTGCCAAAGATGCTGAAGTGCTAGAGAAGATTTCTAACGACTATGTTGGTGTTTCCGCAAGCTTCCCCAGAAAGGGTTCCAATAGTAGTAAAGTAGTTTTGAAAGGAGCTAAAGATTTCCTCGAAGGAGCCAAACAGCGCTTGCTGGAAATAGTGGAATATTTGGTGAGTAAATTGTTCCAAAATCTTGTTTCAAATTGCTCTGAAGTTAACTGATAGGTTTCTTAAATAGTCTTTCTCTTTTTTTTGCCTCAAAAAGTATAAGCATATCTTTTTGTACATTTTTTACTGTGCATAGTATTAAAATGCAAATTTCATTTTTCGTTTGAAATATCTCTTGAAGATGTTTATAATTTTTTTGATAAATACTTTTTCTTAGTTTTAAGGGAATATTTCTTATGTTTCATTTGGGCTAAATATCCAGAACTTTTTAATGCAACGTTTTAGTATCCATTTCCATTTATTTTGAAATTATTTTTACATTTAATCCAAGTGCCCTTTCTGTTTAAGAAATTTAAGTAGATAAAATTTAGGAAATATTTTATTATTTAATCCCTATACAAAGGATAAGCTATTTCTTTGAATTTAATATGTACAGATATTTATGGTGTATTCTAATTTAATTTATATTCTGAGAACTATCTATTGCATGTATTTGCTCCTTTTACGTTTTTGTTATTCTAAGTAGCATTGTGTTTGGAAGAATGCTCTGAAATCTGTCATAATAATAGTTACTTATTTATGCTTGATCCTTGTGCTATATTTTCTATTTGTTACTTTCTTTGAAAACAAATTTTATAAGTTAAATTGCAGGAAATTGTTCATGTTCTTGCTAATTTGTCATCAAATATATTTTAATATATGTAGAGACATTAGCATATATGTGTTAAATGTATGAGTATCTAGAGTGGAACCTTTTTTCAATTATTTAAAATTTTCTTGTAGGAAGCTGTGGTGACATTTGAGTGTGTAATTCCTCAAGAACATCATCGTACTGTTTTGGGAGCCAGAGGCTCTAAGGTTCGAAATATCCAACGTCAATATAATGTAACTATCAAGTTCCCTGATCGAGAAAGAGCTGAAGGTAAAAAGTAGGGATGTAACGAATATTCGGCAACTATTCAGTATTCGGTCCTTTTGCCGAATATTCGGTAT
This sequence comes from Araneus ventricosus, assembly GCA_013235015.1. NCBI lineage: Eukaryota > Metazoa > Arthropoda > Arachnida > Araneae > Araneidae > Araneus > Araneus ventricosus. Next base: position 57,704 of record BGPR01005673.1, read on the forward strand.
TCAGCCCTTTTGCCGAATATTCGGTATTCAGCCCTTTTGCCACATATTCGGCTGGCCGAATACTAAGCAGATATTAGGCTGAATATTTTCAGGATAATAATTTTTTAAAAATATACTATTAAATATTAAAACAAAAAATATTTGAGAATTATATTTCATTGCATTTTTATCCAAAAAAATCACCTATCATTTACACAGTTTTAAGTTATATAGTACGTAAATGTATTTAATAACTTTACACGTCATTTATCATTGTAAAGCCTGCAATTATGATGCAAGAACAATCTTGCAATCTTGCCTAATGCTAAACAGATATTCGGCCGAATAAATTCAGGATAGTATTTTTTTTAAAATATATATTTAACAAAGAATATTGAAGAATTACATTTCAATTCACTTATTATCAAAAAATCTCCTAACATTTATTCAATTTTAAGGGGAAGTGTAATCATTATCAGGTTAAATAACTTTTAACCCTTTAACTGTGGGTGTGGTTTATAAACCACTTATACAAGAAAGGACCCACAGTTGAAGAGTTAAAGAAAAGGAGAAATGTTGTACTGGGTGGTAAGTAGAAGTGAAGAAGAATTAATATATTTTGAAGGAAATGACTTAACATTCTGACTTGGAGAAAAGAAATTTGTTATAATTAAGTGAAAGATATAAAGAATGAGAAGCAAGTTCTTAATATTTTTTTTAGGTTTTCATAAATTTTCCAAAAAAAAATCTTAAAAATATAATTTAATGCATCTATACATAAAATTATACTATTCTAATTTATTTAGATTTGTGAAAGCCATATTGTCTTCTTCTTAGAATTAAAGTGTTTAAAATATACTTCAAAAATACATCGTGTTAATGTTTAATAACATTATAAAAAATGATAATAGATCAATTTTATTAATCTTGAATTTTTTTATTTAAAATTTGAAGAATATTTTATTTACCATCAAAAGTGTAATGTTTTTAAAAAGTAGATATTCGGCCTGATTTTTGGCCCAGTATTCGGTATTCGGCCAAATAATTTTTCGTTACATCCCTAGTAAAATGTTTACTTTATTGAATCAAACTTCTATTTAGTCCTTTTTATAATATGTATGAACAAATCGTATATAACTAATAATTTGAATGAATTTATTTTTATTGGAAAATTCAGCTTATTTTCATCAATATTTAAAATAACTTTTTTCTGTTATTTGAAGATTCTGAAAAAGTTACAATGAATGGGGATGGTCACTCTGATCGACCAGAAGGTGAAACCAACCAGAGAGATATAATCACTATCAAAGGCAGACAAGAAAATTGCGAAGCTGCTGCCAAAGCATTAAAGGTATTTTGTCTGAACTTCCTCGTTCTTTTTTTGCTCAGTCGGTTTCAAATTGTACACTTATTCATTTGATAGTGAGGCATTTTAAACTATTCTATCTAGCATTTATTTAATCTATATCTGTATATATAAAAGGCAATGTTAGTATGTGTGTCCACTATAGACTCAAAAACTACTGGACCGATTTACTCTCGGTTTTTTTGCAAAATGATCCGCGTTGTCCAGGGAAGATAAAAATCTATTGAAATCTTCGAACTGACTATTAGAAAGAAATTTAGGGGCCTAATAATATTTTAATGTTTTACTACCGTTGGCGATGGTTGATAAAACGCTTGGCGCAACTCCTACAGCAGGGTTTCTTTTTGTAAACAGGGGCGACCTCGACCTCGGGCACAGAGGCAGGGTTGCCATATTGGCCTTTTTAAGGCCAAATTCTGGAAATTTGGTCTTTTTTCAAAGTCCTTGGCCTTAAGAATTTAGCCTTAAATTCATATTTTGGCCTTTTTTGGCTTTATTTTTGCTTATGACTTTTAGAAATATTTTTAATAAATAATTTTACGATTTTTTAAAATAAACTATTAATATGACACTTTTCAAATGGCCCGCAATGAGCTGTTAAGTGAAGTAGTTACAGAATAAGAAAGGTTTCTGTCACCTTTCTTCAGAATGTATTAGTCAGAATGCCTCTAGCGGTAACTATGTTTGTCTCTGCACAGCATATAAGAACCACTTTCTCTGTTTTTACTCGTTTCTTTTCATGATCGAATTCTTATACAAAAACTTCCACACAAAAGCGTAAAATATTCTTTTTCTTTTCAAAGAGAGAGAGAGAGAGACAGAGGAATGGAAAGAGGACATCACATTACAGATCTTTTTAAAAAATGGAAGAAAAAGTATTTATGACTGTAATTTCGATATTGTTTGAAATACCCACATTCAGCAATTTCCTTTCCGTAATGTTCATTTTTTTTTTGTAAATCTCTTAATGTTCAATATTAATTGCGATGATTTTGCTGCATTATGAATTGAAGTTTTGTAAGTAAATTTATTTTACATTCTGACTTTTCGACTCTGATGTTTGAAATTGCATTTTGCTGTTGAAAAAAATGCAACCAAAACGATAAAATATTGGTCGTCGTACAAATGAAGCCAAGAGAAAACGAGAAGAAAGACAAAATGAAACAGAAGAAGAAACAGCACAACGAAACGAAGGAAATAGATTACGTATGTCACAGTCACATGCTACTGAATCACCACATCAACAAGAAGCAAGAAATGAAGCAAGTCGAGGAAGAATTAAAGAATTAAGACAATCTTTGTCATATAGTGATCGAAATGAACAACGGGGCAATAGTCGATTACGCGTGCAAATTAATCGATTAAATCAATTGGTAAAACTTGATCGTATTGCATTTCAGTGTAATTCGGAAACTGAATATAGCTTACATCGAGTTGTGGTTGTTGAAAGTGTGAATAAATTTTGCACAAATTGCAAGGCATTAAAATTTAAGAATGAAGCACCTTGTGTTGTTTGAATGGTAAAGTTAAATTGCCGCCATTGAAGGCACCACTTGAGCCGCTGTTCTCATTGGTAGCTGGTACTACAACACAATCGAACTATTTTTTGAATAACATACGAAATTATAACACATGTTTTCAGAGGACTTCGTTTGGTGCAACAAATATAATAACTGAGAATTATATGTCAACATTCAAGGATAAATATACCATACAGCAGGCTCTTTGTTTCCATTTACAGATGCTGACCACAAATTTCTGCAAGTACAGTGCACTCCCGATTATCCAGGTTAATCACCGGGACGGATCGCACGGAGAATAGAAAAACACGGATAATTCGAAAACTCCTTTTTATTAAAGAAAAAATCAACATCAGTACAAAAATATAAAAGTTACTTACATTTGAATGCTGTGTAACATCAAACTAGGAATTTTCCTTTTAATATTTACTGCTTTAAAAAATCTGCAATGCGTCTTTGCTTCTGCTGTTTGTTCATCTCTTTTCGTATATCGACACATATTTGGTGAACCGCAGTAATGTCACCGTAATCAAATTTTTTTTCTTCCATATAATCTAACAAAGTTTCCACAGATTGTAAAGCAACAGAATGAGAAATTGTATTTCCTTCGTTTAGTGCATCTTTTGCATCAGTACTAGCTGGTTCTCCATTATCAAGTTTTTGAAAGATTTCTAATTTTTGTTTAACATTTAAAACGTTTCGTTTTAGTTTCAAATCACTGATTTTTACCAGTAGAAAATTTCACGCTGCTAACTGACGATAAACAAGACACAAAAACTAAAGGAACACGTGCGAAAGTGAAAGAGGACGAAGAGGTTAAAGAATGACGTGTTAGGAGGAAGCGTGTTCGTACGAGAATGAGCTAGATGATTCATTTCTCTGAAAATTAGGAGTTGAACCTGTAGAGATCGTACGTGGAGGAGAAAAGAAAAAAATCTATTCTTTAGCCTCCGCCGTTACGACTCACTAGTTTCAAGGAATGAATCTCTCGATCGAACATCAACATCGATTCTACATGCATGATAAGCGTGAAAATGTTTCTCTTTAACTTTTTTTGTGAGTCCGGAATGAGCACGGATAATCCGCAAACCAGATATTCGCGCACGGATAATAGAGAGTATACTGTATATTTCATTGGAAATTCAAGTGATCAGGTGAATAGATACACGCACATCAAAACACGCATACGAACGCTACCTTTTATATACAGTATACTCTCTATTATCCGTGCTCATTCCGGACTCACAAAAAAATTTAAAGAGAAAAATTTTCACGCTTATCATGCATGTAAAATGAATGCTGATGTTCGATCGAGAGATTCATTCCGTGAAACTAGTGAACCGAGATGGTGGAGGCTAAAGAATAGATTTTTTTTCTTCCTCCCCGTGCAATCTCTATCGGTTCAAACCCCTAATTTTCCGATAAATGAATCATCCACTCCCTGCTAGCTCATTCTCGCACGAACACGGTTCTCCCTGACAAGTCATTCTTTAACTTCTTCGTCTTCTCTCACTTTCGCACGTGTTCCTTTAGTTTTTGTGTTTTGTTTATCGTCAGTTAGTAGCGTGAAGTTTCTTACTGGTAAAAATGAGTGGTGTGAAACGAAAAAGAAACGTTTTAAATGTTAAACAAAAATCAGAAATCCTTCAAAAACTTGATAATGGAGAATCAGCTAGTACTGATGCAGAAGATGTACTAAATGAGGGAAATAAAATTTATCATTCTGTTGCTCTACAATCTGTGGAAACTTTGTTAGATTATATGGGACAAAGAGAATTTGATTAAGGTGACATTACTGCGGTTCGTAAAATATGTGCCGATGTACGACAAGAGATGAACAAACAGCAGAAGCTAAGACGCATAACAGATTTTTTAAAGCAGTAAATGTTAAAAGGAAAATTCCTAGTTTGATGTCACACAGCATGCAAATGTAAGTAATTTTTATATTTTTGTACTGATGTTGATTTTTTCTTTAATAAAAAGGAGTTTTCGGATTATCCGTGTTTTTCTATTCTCCGTGCGATCTCTCCCAGTGATTAACACGGATAATCGGGAGTGCACTGTATATATATATAGAGAGAAATCTAATTAATATATATATTTACGCAGAATTGTCCGTAACGGTCACGTGATTTGGCTACATGCCAGAGATTGAGAACAGACACTCTCTCTACGAATTAGGGATTTTTTTTATTCTGCTATGATTTAATATCAAATAAGAGCTGTGTTTGCTTTTTTTTTCTCTGAATGTTGGAGAAATACTGAATTTTTAAAGTGTGCAACGGCCAGAAGTTATTGCTATTTGGCAGGGTTTTTTTTCTTTCTTTTAGCTGAATTAAGCAGTTTCCTTGTTTATTCAGGGAACCAGGGAACTCCATAATATGAAATAGAACTTATACTCTGATTTATTTTTCCGAGATCTTTTTGTTGAATTATGAAGCATCAGTCGTGTGGCAACTCCACGAGAAAAATTCAGTTACCAGATTTTGTTAAAGGTGTTCTTTCTTTTTCGTAATTAATTTTGGAATTGAATATTCATATATCTTATTTTTAATATCTTTTCCTTAACCGCGCGAGTTCTTATACTGAAAGACTTCCTTTACTTAAAAAAAATTTATTAATAAATCAGTGACAACCAGATCTGAGAAATTGTTGGCACGATGAAAGCCCGTCTTAGACGGGCATAAATCTTCTAGTTTTAAATAAATACAATAATAGATAACAAGCATTGAATTGTGTTTAGGGATTGCAATCCGGCACCAATTTCAATCCGGTCGGATCCGGCAGGATTTTTATCTGACCGGATCTGGCCGGATTGGTCACATCAAAACTATTTTGCCTTTCCATTCCAAAATCAACTGTATAAAAGATGATAAAGTGAGTGTATTACAATGTTTATGAAAAAAACGTTTATTTCTTATGAAATCAACTTTATTTACACTGTTATAATTAATCAATATTTACGTATGAATCAACAATAAAAATTTAGTATAGTGTTACTAGTTAAATTGTATTGTTATATCAGTTTAGTAATAATTAGATAATGACGGGCGGTTAAGTTCAGTCTCACTTACTAGATTTCACAAATGACATCAATGATAACTTGTAATGTAACTTACATTATATTATGTAAGTAACTTATATTAAATCTAACTAAATCAAGCTTATCAACTGAGATCACAATAATTAGGTAATTTAGGCACGCCAAGCAGTCTCATTCTTATAATTATGACAGTCATCATGAATCTGTTTAATCAATGGCACAATTATCACAATAACGAGTTTAAAACTTCTTATTTTTTAATATACTCACTTTAAATTATTATTTTAAGTAAAACAATTAAAAAAGATCACTCTGGTTTTGAAAAAAATTATAGTAGGAAACAAATAGTGTTAATTGTGCCATCTGCCAATCGACTTCTAACAGAGCTACAAATATAACCAGCGGCCGAGAAGGCCCTTTCTCCTTCTACACTTGTCGGTTTTATTGTCAACAAATACTCATAAATAGAAAGACAAGAATTTCTCGAATTCCTTCACTTTCATATGCAGTCATTTCCTTTTTTAATATTTTCTCAACATCTTTCTCTTTTTTGGTATTTATGCTATAGGTTTTTCATATCTTGCTGGATTTGCATTTGCAATACTTTCTGTAATGTCAAATATTTTTTCAATGACGATGAATCTAACTTATTTTCTGCTGTATTATCTATTTTTTTGTTAAAGTTATCATTTTGAATAACTCTTTCTAAGATATTTTTCATTTCTAGTCGTATAACTTTTTTTCTTCTTATTAAATGTATCGTCAGCTCGCCTTGTATCATCATCATATTTTTTTTTGATTTTGTAAGTATATTAATATTCCTGTTACTACAGTGCGGCGTTCTTTTATCCTCACACGCAGTGCCTCAGATGATTCAGCACTTAACACTCTGTCTTGAGAAAGCAACTTCTCTAAAATAAACTTTAGTGTTGTTTCAGCAGTTAACAGGGCAGAATCTCTTCTATATAGTGCCTCTACCGCCAACGTAAATGGCTGCAAACTGTCAATCAGGTCTTTTATTTTCGATCATTCTAGGTCGCTTAATTTTGTGTCAGATCCTATAACAACCAAAGCTTTATCTATACACACTTTCACCTTTGAAATCTTTCTATCGTAGCCAAAAGACTGTTCCAACGTATGCTGCAGTCTAAAATAAGGCTTAATTCTTCGCCTGTATCTTCTTTCACATACTTTTCCAGGTACATATCGTATTTAGTAGGCGATCTTTTGAATAACTTCACCACTTTCCGCACTTTTTGAAGAAGATCATTGTATCTAGGAATTACTTCAGCCCTTGAAAGATGAAGATGACGATGATCTATTGTTGTTGTTACTATCACTCCTTGTTCTTCATAAGTATTATTCGTTTCTTCGTCGTCTGTATCTGATTCATTAGAAGTTATTTCTTGGTGTTACTCTTCTCTTTCTATATTATTTTTATATAACATGTCGACCACGGCTAATGGTAAACCATGTGCGAAGCACAGTTGCTGGTAACAACTCATAAGTTTACCAACTTCGACCATGACACCAATAATATCAATGTCAGAATCAAGACCAAACCTTTCCAAGCGGTTTTTTTTATCACACTGATAGTATGTTCCGCAGTACTCGAGCCATGTATTCTAATCAAGCCCCGATTAAAGTGTTTTTCTTTGTAGTGTACGTTCAGGTTCAAATATCGGTGATTTATTTGGGAAGTCCATTCGTCAAAACTTAAAGCGCATCTTTTTCCTTGTTTCTTAAGATAATCGAACTCAATAATCAAGTCAGCTTTAAAGGTATTTGCAAAATTGGTAACCATAGATCTTATTATTTTTGGTGGATTAGGAAGTTGAAATACGTCTTTCGAAAACAAATATCTCAAATCTGACGGCGAACAAAATAAACTGAGGGCCACACCATTTTTACAGATCATCTTCTCCATAGAGTTTTCCTTTTTAAAATAGCTGCCAATTGTTTTAGACTTTTTCTTGGGTATTTCTTTCTCACAAATAAAATAAACTGAATCAGTTTTTGACGTGGATGCTTTAGGGAATAAATCAGAATTAGGGCGTTCTAATTGGATATTTTCAGAACATAGATCAATGCAGTGCTTTGTTTTTTTAAACCTTTGCAAGAACCTTTGCTGATTTTTAGCATATCAAAGCACAAGGAGCATTTCGCGCAGTTATCCTTGTCCATTTTTCTAAAATATAACCATACATTTTTCTCATGGTCCTCACCACTGTTCTCCTCATTTTGACTTGGTTTCAAAAGTGACATGTTTGTTTTAGAACTTTTAGACTAGTACCTGCAATGCAATACAAATAGGCACATACTTACAATTAAAAACGTTAGTTCGGTCACTATGTAGGAAGAAAATCATATTATAAAAAATCAGAAATATGGATCGTTACTCAATTCATTTCTAAGTCTAATTATCTACTTAAATCATTCTCGTACTCGTAAATGCAACATAAACAAAATTCACCTATCAATTGAACAATAACAATGTCTATTTACTTACGTTTATTTAACGAAGCAGCGACAAAAACACACAACACACGTGTTGACTCGAGCGAGACAAATGGCAATAACAATTGATGGCCGACAAACGCGGCTCGCGTGGCGGCGGCAGGCTAGGAATGTGTAGCGGGTGAGTCAGCGTCGAACGACTCGTACGCACCACGCATTTAAGTACCTACTCTTGCAACAATTTTTCCAAGAAATCGGTTTCGTGTATTTTTTTAAAATTTACCGGATCCGGTAGACGTCTAATAATGCCGGATCCGGTTTTCCGGATTGCAATCCCTAATTGTGTTCATCCAATCTATATGTATTCTCAAATCTAGCAATAGCAAAGCATTGCCGGGTTCAGCTAATAGTGATATTAAAAGAAATATTTTGTATGTCTAAATACAAGTGTTTAAGCTTTTTAGGAATCATACTTTTCTTTTTTTAAAAAATCTAAATTGGGATACATGGTTAATTTATTGAAATTCCATTAAATGGTATTGTCCGTCGATTATTAAGTTAAACCTGCTTGTTTTATGCTATAGTTATTTACCCTTTCAAGGCACTGTCTAAATGACTGCATTCTGCACTGATACAGATATGTAGAATTAAGCTTGAATGGATCAAAGCATGCTATATTTCTGTCAATTTAGACATTTTAAATCGAAATGAATAATCTTAAAATAAAATTCAGAATCGTGAATGGGTAGGAGTGGAAGTTCTGTAATAAAGATCTGAAATATTTTCATTTGTGGTGCAATAAATTAATGAAAATATCTAGCAGATGCTTTTAATGGTGTTTTATAGTCATGGATTTATATTATAGTCAACATGCTGCTAATCAATAGGCAGGTTGTTTCATGCTTTATATTTTTATCGATGTGTTGAAGTCTGTTGGCTTTTCAAATTGGCCAAACCCCTCTGTTATTTCTTAATGATATTGTTTTAAGGAGTTATTTAAATGTAGATTTTAATCCTCATTTTTCCTTGCATTTATTTTGCAAAAGGTCTAATAAACGAAACTTTCTTTTGGCATTTATGATTTTAACATGCTCATGCCAGCATGCATCACCAGTGGTCATCACCATTGGGTACCACAAAACACCAAATGTATAGCTGGCTCGATTATAGTCCATTCATACTTTTGCTGGTTGCCTTCTGATGGCAAATCATTGAGTGGTATTGGCGTACTGTAAACAGAAATAAGCACAAATGGAATTATCAGAAGCTTCTGAAAAATGTTTCTAATATACTTAGTTCTTTTGGTTTGCTTATCCAAACTGAACTGCATGACAGCAAATCAGCAGTAGTGGGAATGAAAGCAAAACAAAAACTGTTATTGTTGCCATAAGCTTTCATATTAATCAATAATTCAGCGCTGCCCAATAAAGCAAAATGCTCTTAATGCTATGCCCAGAGGCAAGAAATGCAAATTTCAGAGCCAACATGAACATGCTGAGAACCCTTTTATATAAAGTTTATGTGAAGTCCTGATCACTATTCTTTGATTCTCCTGTAGCAGCATTCTCTTCCGTTTTTAGCATTATGAAGTATTTAGAGTTAAAAATAGATCTTTAAAATATAAGCTAATTTCTGATTGTTTCGACAGGACAGTGTCCCAGTCACTGAAGAAATGGAAGTGCCAAATGACCTACGTCGTTTTATCATTGGCCAAAAAGGTAAAGATGTCCGAAGCATGATGGAAACGTATGATGTACACATAATCATTCCTCCTCAAAATGAACAATCTGATGTTACCACCATTACGGGCCCACCTGAGAATGTTGCAAAAGCTAAAGAGGCTCTGAAAGAAAGGATTGAGCAATTGGAACTCGAAAAACAAGACAGAGTATGTTTGAAATGTCAAGTGTTTTTGTCTTGCTGTAGTTATTTTCACACTCACTGTTAAAGAGATCTCTGATAAGGGTATCGCAGGATAAATGAGCATCAGATATGCAAAACAGATGTTATATTTCTATTTTCTGATGCAAGCTTATGAGTTGAAATTAGAATTAACTTACATGTGTTATGGTTTAAAATCTTATTGAACATGAAAAACGCAAAAAATATACGCAGTAGAATCCTTTTGTATTTAGCACATTGAATGCTAGTGGCCTCTTAGAATAGCATATGTTGTATCCATTTGCATGCAAACAGCACTTAATGTGTTAATGTATTAAATAATTCATGTTCCTGTCGAAAACACAACATTGAAATATCTGCGTCTGAAATCTAGTTCTATACAAAATGTGAGACCTTTATATTTTGACTTGTAATGAAATTTTCTTTTCCTCTAAATCCCCTAATCCCCCTGCTTAAAATCGGAAATAAGATGTCATTCAAGTATTTCAGTTCATTCGCTTTTTACATTTACTTTCATAGCTGTTGAGAAGATTCCAGCTGACTGTTGAAGTGGATCCTCAGTATCATCCTAAGATTATTGGTCGCAATGGAGAAGTTATTTCCAAAATTCGAAAAGATCACTACGTGCAGATCCACTTCCCTGAACGAGATAGTGCCAATAATAGAGTAATTACTATAACTGGGTATGAAGACGATGATGAAGCTGCTAAGGAGGCTATTTTGAAATTGGTCAGAGAGCAAGTAAGTGCCCTAACAATGTTTTTCAAATCAGAGCAATAGAATATCCTAAGTATATTTATAAATTACGCGTTTAAGTTTAAATGTGACGTTCACAATGAAAAAAGTTTGTTTCTTAAATAATCACTGGTTTATTACAAAATAAAAATTGCATCCCCCTCTCTTTTAGCAGCAAAACTGATGGTAACATTTATATAGATTTATTAGATATGCATTACAACATTAGAACTTATAAAAAGCTTAATTTATTTATTGGAATGCAGTTCATCTATGTCGGTTCGACTTGAAGCATCACATACTCAGTTTGGATTCCCCCTTTATAGCAGGCGTCTCGAAACCACTTGTACTTTGACTCCACCAGAAGGCATCTTTTAAACTGAAAGACAAGAAAAGAATTCAAAATTTAAATTGAAGTTTATTTATAAAGAATATTGCTAAGACTTAAGTTTAAAATGATTCCACTAATTTACAACTTATCTTGGGAAATAGATGCCAAAACAAAGTTGCAAGTACTGCAACTCTCCTGATCAATTTGAAAATCGTGAATGGGCAGATTCTTGATCTGCTTGCTTTTATAGTAGAGCCTTAGACTTGCTCTGAAGTCGATGTGATCTTGCCACTTATCATAATTACAAGTATCTTGTCATATAAGTTAGCTTTGCTGAAGTTATTAGTAGGCAGTATGAGACGCCTATAACATCAGTTGTGTATGTGTACAAATCTTTCACTTGTAATCATAGTACAGCAAGCTTATGAATATAAGAATGTAATGAAAAGTTCCATAATAAGTGTGAAGATTTTGCATTTATTTTATAAATGATTTAGAGTTTATCTTGCATCATATTGAACAGCATTCTACCCTATTCTAACTGATGCAACTTTATAAGATTTTGGTGCCATTGTATTATTTAGAATTATACAAAACAGTGTGTAATTGTATGAAAAGGTTAATGACTTTATCATGGACGTAATTCTCATGAAATCGTTTTTGTTTACTAAATTTGTCATTAATTTAACTTTTCCTAATGTTTTTTGAAACTGTTTTTTTATCTTGTACGTTTCTCAGAAATTACAACTCATTGTTTTCTTATTGTTTCTGCAAGAAGCAGTTTGATCTTTCCTTCACCAATTTCGTAGCATGATGTTGAAAGTTTAGGACTTATTTATGTTATCCTGTATGAAACAGAATTTCTCTCCAAATATATTAAGTATATTTTAATTGTTTAAAACTTTGTCTTGTAGGAGGCTATATACAAGGAAGAAGTTTCCATTGATTCTCGCGTTCATTCTCGCATTATTGGAAACCGAGGTCGCAGTGTTGTGAAAATCATGGATATGTTTACGGTTGACATTCGTTTCCCTCGATCCTCTGATCCGGATCCTGATTTAGTTGTAATCCAAGGTGCTAAAGATGATGTTCTGGATGCTAAGGATCACCTCTTGAATCTCGCGAAAGAATATGTAAGAATAGAAAACTTGAATATTTTTTTAATAAATTTGAAATAATTAAATACTTTATATCTCTTGTAGAAAATGTTAAGGTAGCGAATTCAGTAGATGCTATTTTGTAATAATTTTGTCAGTTGACCAGATTTCTTTATTGAAATTTTATTCAAACTTAAAATGGCATAATTGATGACTTGGTCAGTTGTAACAGGGAACTTAAAAGAGCAGTTTAAAATTCTAATACTGAGATTCTGAAAAGAAACTAATCCTGTTATTCTGATGAAATAAACAATTGTTATTTTGATTCTCAAGTGAAATTCTTCTTCGAAGTGAAGCTCCTATTACTAATTTTTAGAATTTTAGTTTCGACTCCGAAAACAATTAAGAATTTCGAGAAAACTCTTTCCTATTCTTTTCAAACTTTTAAAGTGCTCCAATAAACAACAGAAATTGCCATAAATTATTACCTAAACTAAGGTATTAAGTCTGGCCGTGGTTTTGGTCGAAGAGAACCTGAGATAAAATAATCTCCATTATTATATTTTTACAGAGAAATATTACGGATTTATCTTTTGTTATTATTATGATTTTAATAGCAGAAATATGCGCTGTCACTTGCACTTTAATAAGTATACATCTCACTTATTATCCTGCACCAGAATGATGCAATTTAGGGCCTATGGTTGGTGGGATTTACAAATATCTGAAGGTAAGAAATGAAGCAATATAGCGCCTTCTAATTAGTGGCACATCGAAATGGGAGCCAAGCGGAGGGTTGTTGGTAAATAGACAGCTACTTTTGTTTATAATTGGTCCAGTTCGTCATTTTGATGTGCAGTTATATCGAAAAAATCATGTTATGCCACATTGGTCGTAAGTAATTAGGAAATGATAGCATGAATTGGTTTTTAAATTTTGCTTATATTAATATTTTTCTACCTTTCACTGATTCTGCATCCGAATCATTAGTGAGTGATTTTTGCCCCTTTCCTCGCCTCCCTGTCAATTGTTTATATGCAGTTCTATTTTTAGAACACTTTTTAGCTCCTTCAGTTTTATACGTGGAAGGTGTCTATATACAGCTGCCATTCAACGTACATAGTCACTATTGTTATTTATTTCTTGAAATAACACAATTTCTTTAGTAGAAATTACTCTTAGAGGTTACAAATATTAAATTTCTCAACTCTTACTCCTAATTTGTAGAATATTGTTACGAAATATAAAGAAATTGATTGAATATATCGTGTTAGCAGATAAAAATGCTTTATAAACTTAGTATATATTATAATTCATTCTCACTGGGATTAAAAGATTTTACCTGAAAATTTGCAGCAAATCAGATTAAAAATGAATCCTTTATTAAGCAATTGTAAATTAAGAATTGTTATTTTATTTTTGTTAGGTATAGAATTTATATTCTGCACAGTTGCGTGTATAAATTCGATTCTTTAATTTTATCTTGTGTAATAATTATTGGGACATTTTCTTATATAGCAAAACATTGCTAAGTTGACAATGGACATTGATCGTAAATATCGCCGCTATTTTGCTGCAAGAGGTGCTGAAGTGCTAAAGCAGATTTCTAAGGACTACGGTGGTGTTACCGTAAACTTCCTCAGAAAGGGTTCCAATCGCAGTAAAGTAGTTTTGAAAGGAGCTAAAAATTTCCTCGAAGGAACAAAACAGCACTTGCAAGAAATAGTGGAAGATTTAGTAAGTAAATTATGCTAAAATTCTTGTTTCAAATTGCTCTGAAGTTAACTAAATAGGTTTTTTTAATAGTCTTTTTCTTTTTTTGCCTCAAAAAAGTATAAGCACATCTTTTTTGTACATTTTTTCACTGCGCATAATATTATGTTTCATTTGGACTAAATATTCACAACTTTTTAATGGAATGTTTTAGTGTCCATTTTGATCGATTTATTTTTTTTACATTTAATCCAAGTGCCCTTTCTGTTTAAGAAATTTAAGTAAATGTAATTTAGGAAATATTTTATTATTTAATTCTTTAAAAAATGATAAGCTATTTATTTGAAATTAATGCACATATATTTTTAGTGTATTATAAATTAGTTTATATTCTGAAAACAATTAACATGCATTTGCTCCTTTTACGCTTTTGTTATTCTAAGTAGCATTGTATTTGGAAGAATGCTCTGAAATCTGTCATAATGGCAGTTACCTATTTATGCTTGATCATTATGTTACAATTTATTCTTGATAATTTTTTTGAAAACAAATTTTATAAGTTAAATTGCAGGAAGTTTTTTATGTTCTTGCTAATTTATTGTCAAATACATTTTTATTTATGTAGAGACATTCGAATATATGCTTTAAATGTATGAGTATCTAGAGTGGGATCTTTTTTAATTATTTAAAATTTTCTTGTAGGAAGCTGTGGTGACATTTGAGTGTGTAATTCCTCAAGAATATCATCGTACTGTTTTGGGAACCAGAGGCTCTAAGGTTCAAAATATCCAACGTGAATATAATGTAACTATCAAGTTCCCTGATAGAGAAAGTGCTGAAGGCAAAAAGTTTGCTTTATTTAATCAAACTTCTATTTAGTCCTTTTTATAATATGCATAAACAAGTCCTGTACAAATAGCAGTTTGAGTGAATTATTTTTTCTTGCATATTGGAAAATTTTGCTTATTTTTCATCAATATTTGAAATCAATTTTTTTCTGTTGTTATTTGCAGATTCTAACAAAGTTGCAATAAATGGTGATGCTCACTCTGATGGACCAGAAGGTGAAGCCAACCAGAGAGATATAATCATTATCAAAGGGAGACAGGAAAATTGCGAATCTGCTGCCAAAGCATTAAAGGTATTTTGTCTGAACTTTCCTCACGCTTTTAGATCAGTTTCAAATTGTATGTTTATTCATTTGATATTGAGGCATTTTACACTGCTCTATCTAGCATTTATTTTATCTCTATATTGGTATAAAAAGAAATATTATGTATCTCGAATGTCTAAATACAAGTGTTTAAGATTTTTAGGAATCATACTTTTCTTTTTCTTTTTTTTTTAAATCTGAATTGGGACACTTAGTTAATTTGTTGAAATTCCATTAAATGGTACTGTCCATTGATTATTAAGTTAAACCTGCTTGTTTTTTACTATAGTTATTTACCCTTTCAAGGCACTGTCTAATGACTGCATTCTGTACTGATACAATTAAGATTGAATGGATTAAAGCATGCTATATTTCTGTCAATTTAGACATCTTTAATCGAAATGAGTAATCCTAAAATAAAATTCAGAATCGTGAATGGGTAGGAGTGGAAGTTCTATAATAAAGATATGAAGTATTTTCATTTGTAGTGCAATACATTAATGAAAATATGTAGTAGATGCTTTTAATGGTTTTATAGTCATGACTTTATATTATAATCAACATGCTGCTAATTAATCGGCAGGTTGTTTCATGCTTTATATTTTTATTAATGTGTTGAAGTCTGTTGGCTTTTCAAATTGGCCAAACCCCTCTGTTATTTCTTAATGATATTGTTTTAAAGAGTTATTTATATGTAGATTTCTATCCTCGTTTTTCCTTGTATTTATTTTGCAAAATGTCTAATGTACGAAACTTTCTTTTTCCATTTATGATTTTATCATGCTCAAACCAGCATTCGCCACCACTGTCTAACATTTGGATATCCCATTGAGTACCACAAATGTATAGTTTGTTAGATTCAAATATCTTCCATTCAAACTTTTTCTGGTTGCCTTCTGATGGCAAATCATTGAGTGGTATTGGCATACTGTGAACAGAAACAAGCAGAGATGGAATTGTCAGAAGATTCTGAACTCCGATCTCAAATATACTTAGTCTTTTTGGTTTGCTTATCCAAAATGAACTGCATGGCAGTAAATCAGCAGTAGTGGGAATGAAAGCAAAACAAAAACTGTTATTATTGCCATAAATTTTCTTATTGAACATTAGTTCAGCTCTGCCCTATAAAACAAAATGATCTTAAGGCTAATCCCAGAGGCAATCAATGCAAATTTCAGGACCAGCATGAACATGCTGAGAAATTTTTTATATAAAGTTTATGTAAAGTCCTGATCACTATTCTTTGATTCTTCTGTAGCAGCATTCTTTTCGGTTTTTAGCATTATGAAATATTTAGAGCTAAAAATAGATCTTTAAAATATAGAGAGATTTCTGATTGTTTCTACAGGACAGAGTTCCAGTCACTGAAGAAATGGAAGTGCCATATGACCTTCATCGTTTTATCATTGGTCAAAAAGGCAAAGATATCCGAAGCATGATGGAAACGTATGATGCCAACATTATCTTTCCTCCTCAAAATGAACAATCTGATGTTATAACCATTACGGGACCACCTGAGAATGTTGCAAAAGCTAAAGAGGCTCTGAAAGAAAGGATCGAGCAATTGGAACTGGAAAAACAAGACAGAGTATGTTTGAAATGTCAAGTGTTTTTGTCTTGTGCATCATGTTGCAGTTATTTTTACGCTCACTGATAAAGAGATCACTGACAAATGTATTGTAGGATAAATTAGCATCAGACTTTCTGATGTGCAATACAGATGTTATATTTCTATTTTCTGATGCACGCGTATGAGTTGAAATTGAAATTAACTTATGTGTGTTATGATTCAAAATCTTATAGAACAAGAGAAACTTTAAAAATATATGCAGTGGAATCCTTTTATTTAAAAAGGGGAAATTTCGTAAGAGAATGTAGGTAAAAGTATCTAAACTAATACAAGTGGCCTGTTAGAATAGCATATGTTTCAGTTAGACGCAAATGACACTTTATGTGTTAATGTATTAAATAATTTGTGTTCCTGTCTAAAAAACAGTATTTGAAATGCCTGCTTCTAAAATCTAGTTCTATTATAAATTGCGAGACATTTTTCTTTTGACTTGAAATGAAATTTTCTTTTCCACTCATCTCCTCTACTGTTCGTTTCATGTAGTAAATTAAAATAAATATTAAAGTATTAACAAGCTTATTCAATGTGTATCAAATTCCTGGATTGTTAAATGTAGCGCTGATTTATTATGGTGAGATGATTTAATAATCTGACATTCTTCAAAAATGCAGTAAGGTCATTGGCTAATCCTTGGCTATACGGCTGCAGCCTCTAAAATCTAGTTCTATCCCTCAGAGCTAGACCAGAATCCTTTATTTCATTTAAATCACTACAACTTCTTTTCCTTAATATCCCTTTTAAAAAAGTGACTACTTTTCTTCCTGGTTTTTTACAGACTCGAAAATTTTCCCACTTTTGTAATCATTCCACTCGTATTTGTAGCGTTGACACGGTCAAAAACATGTTTTTGCTAGTTATTTCATTTTGTTTTTTATTAAATTATCGAAAGTATTGTAGTGTTATTTGTAATTATTATCGTCAGGTGATTAAAGTCTGTAAAGTTAAAGTGTTTTGGTTTACACAAGAAAGGGTTTGACATTCCTCACGACGATAGAAATTTTTTTATACCTAAGCTCCCCACCAACCCCGACACAAATCCTGGATTCGCCACAGTAAAGCACTGTTTATACGTTTCTCATTTAAACGTCGTTTACATTTATACATCATTTTATCTTAGTCCCAGTTCATATGTAACCTTTGTAATGATAAAGCGCTTCGTTTTTATGATGCAAATCTTTGGTTATACGTCGTTTACCCACTTCTTTAAAATTCACAACTTTTCTCCTGTGTCATTTTATCTCGATTCCTATTAAGAGGGAAATTTTCCTGGAAAGCAGGAGGGGAAAACATGATGAAGATGTGAAAAAGTTATTCCACGTTCTTTTAATGGACTCTATTGAAAAAACTTGAAGTTATTTTGTTTCTTAAAACACTAGTGCAAAAGTATTCACTGAAGTTAATTCGATTCACAATGCTATACTTAATACTCGCAAACAATCAGCACTTTAGACGGCGGTTTGATATTTTTGTTAATTAAACGGCTACCTGCATGCACGTAAATTATAGAAAATAAAATGAGTGTATAATTAGTACTCAGTATATGCAACAAAGGTATGATTTTTCTCACGTTTATTACTAATGTTTAATTTTAAAATTTAATTATTGATTTTCATACAATGCAGTATTACAGTGATCTCTCACTTACGCGCGGGCGCAGTGACAGCGAAAAAAACGCGCTTAAGTGAGAGACACGCATAAGTGAAAAAACACAAGAGGGAGCTTAAAAGTGAAATATCAATACAGTGTACATATATTGTTAACTAATACTATGTATATACTACTGAAAAATGTAAATAATATTAGTTTCAGAATGCAGATAAGTGTATAACTTCCGTTAATTATTTTTTAAGAACACAAAGAAAATGGAAATGCTCCCTTTTTTAAAATCTCTCTCAATGTCAATTCTGGGACATTAAAATGCTCCGCTGAAGATTTTTAGAGGTGCAAGGATTTTCTTAGATTTTTTAATAGCAGCCATTTTAAAAGAAAGCTACTATTTCGTTTTTCGTTTGGCCATTTTAAAACGTAACCATCTAACCAAAACTCCAAAGATGGTTCTTTCGTTAGCGATTAATGCCCCGTGGTACGTACAGTACTAACCTCTCTAATGGGCTGCTGTATAAATGCGACTTTTACTGACGTCAATCAAAAGAACTCCCAAGTACACCCCTGTGTATAAATTAGAGGAATGTGTTCCTGGAATCTGAACAATAGAGGAAGGGCGAGGGAACGCATTCCTAGAAGCAGAGCAGAAAGGTTTTTGTTCTGCTGTGAAAAAAACACTTTTTGAACTAAGAAAATTTTTGCGACGCGCATAAGTGAGAGGTGATTTTTTGGTGCCGCGCATAAATGAGTAAGAGTTATCATTGTTTTCCTATACCCCTGACCGGGACCGCGAAAAAAAACGCGCATAAATGAAAAGCGTGCATAAAAGAGAGCGCGTACAAGCGAGAGGTCACTGTATACGAATACTTTCTTAAAAAAGTTAATTAATGCTATTAAATGAATTCCCATTAGTCGCATTTAATTTGCAACAAAGTTTTTTAGTAAAATATCGATTAAACGTTGTTTTGCTTCAATCCCTTGAAAAATCTATAAATGGTTCTTTACTGTATATCTGCTGATTATTCATATTTGGAAACCTTATTTTATGCTTATTTTTTGTATGCATTAGGTGAGAAACAGGCTTGATTTTCATTTTTGTTAAAATCGGTAAAATTCTTGGGCAGATTACTTCTACATACACTTTAAAAAAAATTTGTGTAGTGATGCAGGTTCTAAAAAGGATTTGAGTATGGGTAGATTATGTAGCAGGAACAGTTCCTTGCAGAGTTGTTACTGCATCTGATCTTCAATTATTTAAATTTTATCACTGTTTTGCTTAAAATCGGAAATAAGAATTCAAATATTTTAGTTCATTTGCTTTTTACATTTACTTTAATAGATTTTGAAAAGCTTCCAGCTGACTGTTGAAGTGGATCCTCAGTATTATCCTAAGATTATTGGTCGCTATGGAGCATTTATTTCCAAAATTCGAAAAGATCACAACGTACAGATCAACTTCCCAAAACGAGATAGTGCCAATGATAGAGTAATTACTATAACTGGATATGAAAAGGATACCGAAGCTGCTAAGGAGGCTATTTTGAAATTGGTCCAAGAGCAAGTAAGTGCCCTAACAAAGTTTTTTAAATCAAAGCAATAACGCATCTTAAATATATTTATAAATTACATATTTAATTTTAGATGTGATGTACATAATGTGTGAAAGAAGTTTGTTTCATAAATTATCACTGGTTTATTACAAAATAAAAATTGCATCCCCCCCTCTTTTAGCAGCAAAACTGATGGTAACATTTATATAGATTTATTAGATATGCTTTACAACATTGGAACTTATAAAAAGCTTAATTTATTTATTCGAATGCAGTTTTTCTATGGAAGTTCAACTTGAAGCATCAGCATGCAACTTGTTCAACTCAGCATCACATACTCAGATTCCCCCTTTATAGCAGGCGTCTCCCAACCACTTGTACTTTGATTCCACAAGAAGGCATCTTTTTAAACTGAAAGACAAGAAAAGGATTCAAAATTTAAATTGAAGTTTATTTATAAAGAATAATGCCAAGACTTAAGTGTAAAATAATTACTTTAAATTACAACATATCTTGGGCAGTAAATGCTAAAACGAAGCTGCAAGTACTGCAACTCTCCTCATCAATTTGAAAATCTTGAATGGACAGATTCTCGATCTGCTTGCTTTTATAGTAGAGCCTTAGACTTGCTCTGAAGTCGATGTGATCTTGCCACTTATCATACTAATTACAAGTATCTTGTCATACAACTTAGCTTTGCTGAAGTTATTAGTACACAGTATGAGACGCCTATAATATTAGTTGTGTATGTGTACAAATCTTTCACTTGTAATCATAGTCCAGCAAGCTTCTAAAGATAAGAAGGCAATGAAAAGATCCATATTAAGTGTGTAGATTTTGCATTTATTTTATAAATGATTTGGAGTTTATCTTGCATCATACTGAACAGCATTCTACCCCCTATTCTAACTGATTCAAAGCTTATAAGATTGTTTTGCCATTGTATTATTTAGAATTATACAAAACAGTGTGCAATATTGTATGAAAAGGTGGATGACTTTATCATGGACGGAATTGTCATGAAATCGTTTTTGTTTACTAAATTTATCATTAATTTAACTTTTCCTAAAATATCTTAAATCTGCAGTGTGAATAGACTATAATTTTTTTTTGTATCTTGCATGTTTCTCAGTAAAATACCATTCATTGTTTTCTGATTGTTACTGCAAGAAGAAATTTGTTCTTTCGAGCACCAATTTTATAGCATGATGTTGAAAATTTAAGACTTATTTCTGTTATCCTTCATGAAACAGAATTTCTCTCCAAACATATTAAGTATATTTTAATTGTTTATAACTTTGTTTTGTAGGAGGATATGTACAAGGAAGAAGTTTCCATTGATTCTCGCGTTCATTCTCGCATTATTGGAAGCCGAGGTCGCAATGTTGTCAAAATCATGGATATGTTTAAGGTTGACATTCATTTCCTTCGATCCTCTGATCCGGATCCTGATTTAGTTGTAATCCAAGGTGCTGAAGATGATGTTCTGGATGCTAAGGATCATCTCTTGAATCTCGAAAATGAATATCTAAGAATTTTAAACTTGAATAAATGTTTTGATATATTTCATTAATTTTTTGATAAATTTGATTTTTGAAAAAAGATTTTGAAATAATTAAATGCTTTATTTCTCTTGTAGATAATGTTAAGGTAGAGAATTCAGTAGATGTTATTTTGTAATAATTTTGTTAGCTGTCCATTCTTCTTTAATGAAATTTTATTCAAACTTAAAATGGCATAATTGATGACTTGGTCAGTTGTAACATGAACTTAAAAGGCTAGTGTAAAATTCTAATACTGATATTCTGAAAAGAATCTAATACTGATATTCTGATGAAATAAACAATTATTATTTTGATTCTCGAGTGAAATTCTTTTTTAAAGTGAAGCTCCTATAACTAATTTTTAGAATTATATTTTCGACTCCGAAAGCAATTAAGAATTTCGAGAAATCTCTTGCCTTTTCCTTTGAAAGTTTAAAAATGCTCCAATAAACAACAGAAATTGCCATAAATTATTACCTAAACAAAGCTATTAAGTCTGTCAGTGGTTTTTGTTAAAGAGAACCTGTGATAAAAACAAAACAACAAAACTTCTGTATTGATCAATATGTAATATTTCATTATTTTTGTAAGCAATAACGAAAAGGAATCTACCTTTGCTTTCCAGCTTGCCGAAGGGGATTTTTGTTTATTCGTCATTTTAATGTGCATTTATATAAAAGAGAGTATTAAACATTTGCGTAGCGACTGGGGGCAAGGGGGCGTATAGATGCCCCGGGCGCAAGTCTTAGGGGGGGCGCCATGGAGGCAAAACAGTGCTGCGTTTTTGTCACTTTTTAAAGCAAATTCTGGTAAAATGGTGGAAAAAGAAAACCATGTGCCCGGCTCTATTTACAGTTGCTGGGCATCGATGACACACTGTAAAAAAAATCCCGTAAAATTTACGGTTTTAAACTGGCAGCTGGGTTGGTTGTGCAAAACCGTAAAAGTTACGAAGTAAATCCGTAGGCAAAACGGTTTTTTACCGTACAGGAACAAGTTTTTCCGTAAAAGTTACGAAGTAAATCCGTAGTCACAACGGTTTTTTACCATATGAGATTAAGTTTTTTCCGTAAAAATTAAGTCATCGAAGTAAGTGACGTCATCGACTGAGTTGAGTTGTTTTTCCTTCTGTTCGAGTTGAGTTGAAACGTGCTGATGTGTATTATCAATTAGGAATATTAATTAATCAAGACTTAATTATTAATTTCAATTAGTTTAATTAATCTAATTTTTAATTGAACTTACTTGGACGATTTCGATGCAAGATGGTGAAAAAACTTCAAACTCCTCCGAGCCGGGGATCGAAACCGCGTTCATAGAGGTAGCAGGCAATCGCTCTAACCACTAGACCAACGGGGATAAGAAATGGTAAAAACAATCTATTTGAGCTTTAAAGTCACTATAACTCTAGTGGCGCCACTTAGTGGTGTAAAAATCAACTATTGCCAGAACACTTGTTTTAAGGTTAGCTTTTATGAGTGACACACAACAGGTTACTTCTACATGTATAAACAGTTAGACCATGCCTTGTTTAATATGAAATTTCATTTATTTCTTTGCTTTAAATAAAAACGTTTTTTAATGTGTCAGTTTTCCTACTAAACGATACGTGTTTCATATGGAAAATGGTTGATTCTGAATCGAATGAATTTTTTTCGCAAAATGGTAAAAGCTACATTATTCTTCAAACTTCTAAGCTTATTTTGAAAATTAGGGAAAGTATTAGTGGTGATATATTTTTTTCTTTCTACATTATTTCTTTTTTTTGTTCAGGCATAATTAAAGTCAATACATTCACTTATTCCCCTATAGAGGAGATGGGACCCTATTAAAAACATGAAATGAATGCAATAAAATTACATTTAAGAAAAGGGAAAGTTATCGTACGGAAAGCAATACCGTATGACGAAAAATAGAATTTGAACTGACGGTTTTAAAGCGTTTATGGCTGGAGCGGAAAACGGTGAAAAACCGTTTTGTCAACAAAACAGCTTTCAACCGTCAAATATACGGAAAAAGTCCGGGAAAAAACGGATATTTTTTACAGTGCAATTAGGGGAGAAAAAATCAGATTATGCCCCGGATGCCATTTACTCTCACTACGTCACAGGTAGTAAAAGTAGTAGAGTTAGTAGAAAATATAATATTATGAAAGTTCTTACATTTGGAAGCCGTTTTATTACTACTGCTTTGTAATTCTATATCATACTATGAGTTTCGAATAAACGCATCCCTTTTCAAAGCATGTAGGAAAAAGAAGAAGCGAAAGAAAAAATACCCGTCATAAGGACAAGGAATCTCAGTGGTATTAATTTATTTGAGAACGTGGGGGAATAACTAATGACTCAAAATAATAATATTCGTTTGGTTGTTTATGAGACTTATTTGTACCTATCACCTTCCGATACAGTTCATAGTTCGTAATTAATAAGAATCAGAACTAAGACTAAATTATTGTACAACGACGACTGTCATACTAAGGATTGTTCGTTGGGATAAAACGAAAAAAACATTCTTTTCTTTTTTTAATTTGTAATAGTGAGCAAAAGTTGCCTTTTGATGTAAAAACGACAAAAATAAAATTTGATGGTAATCGCAAAATGTCTTGAGTTGCTGCAAGAGCGATAAAGTTTCAAAAATTTGAAAACTTTTGTTCTATTTCAACCTTTTTCTCTAATTTTTTATTCGCAGTATAAATGCCCAAATAAACAGTTTGTACTTTGTATTCCTTTCTGTTAACAGAACAAAAGCTTTTTTGGGTTTAAAATTGTTAATAGAACAAACATTTTTTGGGGTTTAAAATCTATGGTGAGGATTTAAAGAATTGATTATTAGCTAAAAATGTGCAAAAAATCGATTATGAAAAAAGAAAATATGCTGTGTTCTAGTTTTTGGAACTATTCTTCTGTTCTACTTTTAACTGTCGAAGAACGTTTACAAGTTCTTCATGTATCCATGTTACTGCTCTTGTATAAGAAAATAAATTTTATATTTTTCCAATGAACGATAATGAATAAAGTTAACTTTATTGTTCCTTATTCTAGTATTTGTTTGTGCATTGCTTGTATTTATTCGCTTCAGGTTGTATTTGGATTTATAATTGCATGTGATATTGTATATTCATATTAATAATTATTTGTACCTTGAAATATTATATTTCAATCGGGGAGAGAATTTTTAGCACTGTGAAGTGATATTTCTGGTGTGATCTCTTTCCAGCTCAATAAATTTACGCTTTATTTTTTCTTATAGACGCAAGTTTTTTTATTGTGTTATCCACACAAAAATGACAGTAATAAATGTAAATCTAAAGTAAAGTAAAATCCTAAGAATAATGTTCTGGAATTTAAACGATACTTGATTTTAGTTTGATGAGTTCGACTGCGCAGTTCTTGTAAATCAAATAAAATCACAGAATTAAATTACACTGCAAATACCATAAAAAATCTATTGAGGCCTCTTGCCCCCTCCCAATTTGCAGAGCCCCTAAGCAGTTACCTACTTTTCTTGCTTGTTTATCCAGTCCTGGATGAATAACTAAAGATCGCATTCTTAGAAATACGTACAGCTACTAAAATACTCATGAAACTGGAAGTTGGTAAATAGCAATAGATTATTTGATAGATATGGGAAAAATCTACCGGTTTTAACCGAAAAAAGTTTTTTCTCTGTTTCGATTAACCGGTGTTTTCAATTATTTTTTTGTCCCGGTTATAGCCGGTTAATTTTTTAAAATCCAATAACCGGGTACAGAAACCGTATCGTAAGATAGGCTCGATTTTAAGTTCGATCAGACTAAAAGTTACCAAGTTATGAAGCTTTGAATTTCATCATCTTGTGCGAATCAACGACAACCGCTTCCTCGAGGCGTCTGTTGGTTGGTGGATTACTGAAATAAGTTTTCCAATGAATTGATTTCTTGTGAAAACAATATAAAAAATCTTTTGTCTATAAAAGGCGTTTGGTTTCTTTTATAACCCGAAAATGGAAAGGTTTTGAGCGGTGATAACCGCCAGGTGAAACTGGGTGTGAAAAAGACTGAATAATCGAAAACCATTTATTTTCGTTATAACCGCCATCCCTAATATTTAGGAAAAAAATTTTAATTTATCAAATTCACCGAATGTTCTAAATTGGAATACTCTGTCTTTACTTATTACAAGCTTAAAATATCAGTCATTTTTTCTTTCTTCTGCTTTTTGATTATCAGACTTTACAAATATTTTCTTCCACTACATTAATCATACGTGGCGTCTGCGTAGACTTTGCGTGATGCGTCATCAGATTCTGCAGTCGGATTCGATGTTTGATCATTATCTAATCACCCGAGGTTTCTTCCGTACACAGAAAGTTTTCGTTGATACTCGAAGAGTTACAAGAAGTTGTAAAATCTTGTTTCCTTTAATAGTGATTGAAATGCTTTTGAATCCTCATTAGACGAAAAAGGCAATAGTAAAATACAGTACAATGCCGGTTAACCGAACTAAAGGAAGGGGGAAGCCGTTTCGGACAACGATTTTTTTGGTTAAGCCATTAATATCTGTTACTATTTTGTATCTAATTACAGTATGCAATTTTGAAATGGTTTAAGTGTAAAACGAACTCAAAACTCAGGTAAACAATATCTTAATTAATATTGTTAATACCCATTACTTTTAATTTTAACAATCTAAAATTAATCACTGACTTTTCATGGGGAAAATGAGGATATCGTTGCAAAAAAAGTCTCGCCTTCGCGATTATTTCTGTGCAGTATAGTACATGTTTTTTTTTGTTTGCGATTTCAGAGGCATTTCGGATAACCGGGTTCCGGTTAACCCAAGTTCAGTTAACCCAGGTTTTACTGTATTGCATTTTGTAGAATTGGGTATGGAAAGCATGTTTAGTACCGAATTCAAAACAGCTTTAAAAAGTAAAAATAAACATCAGAGGTGTTCTCTCCTCGAATTTCTTGTATACAGTGATACCTCGGTTTTCGTCTATAGTCCGTTCAAAAACAATCGACGAAATCCGAAACCGACGAAAACCGAGGCAATTCTTTTCATATGAATCCAAGTTAACCCTATTAATTCGTTCTAGACACTCCGAAATACATACCAAGAACACATTTTGTAGAGAATAGATATAGAGTTTAATACCGAAAAGTACAAGAAATTAATATAAAGCGAATATAAAATTTCTAAACACTCTAGAAGTTTTTGATTACCACTCAACAAAAGGGTTGGACTAACTCTCATAGTCTTATGTCCTGACCTTCTGTGTAATGAACGTCCTCTTTGGCATTTTCTTCCAAAAGAGGTCAGTTTCATCATAGTTTAAGACTTGTTGGAGGATGCCTCTACGCAATTTTTGGATTCGGTCACCAATTTTTCGGCCCCAGACATGTCAGAACTTTCACCTCCGCCGTTTGTTTTCTCCAAACTACAGTACCGGTCAAAAAAGTGTCAAGTTCATGTTTTTTGGCTCTAACTCACCCAAAAATGAACCTTTTTTGCTGAAATTGTCGCACAATGTGTATTTTTATTTATTTGTTTGGTGCATAAACCAGTGATAATTCAAACAGCAAAAGAATTAATTGAAATTAACAAATCTATTATTTCATTCAAAATAAGCAAAATTTAACAACAAGCTGAAGTTTGTTGAAAGTATACAAAATTGCCAGGATGGATGAAAATATGAACAATTACATATTAATACTCGGTGGCAAACACTTTGGCATCAATAACAGCTTAGCACCTGCGAGGAATAGAGTCAAGAAGAGTTTGGATGAAGGAGTGAGGGATCTTCTTCCATTCTTCCTCCAGTTGGGAGAACTTTTCATCCGCATTCCTTGCAATTCTTCCTACAAGACGACTCTCCAGCTCGGCCCATACCCCCTCGATAATGTTAAGGTCTGCGGATTGGCCTGGCCAGTAGAGGAGGGTCATATTACGGCGGGAGAACCAGTTGTGAATGTGCTTGGATCGTTGTTTCGAATCATTATCCTGTTAGAAAATGAAGCCACGACCAACAGAATTGCGTGCATACGGACGCATGGTGTTTTCAAGGATGTCTTCAAACTGAAACTTATCCATGATTCCCTGAATCTGCCTCAGGGGACCCGTGCTAAGGCGAGAGACGCATCTCGAAACCATGACATTTCCAACCCCATGCTTCATTGTTGGAATCTGGTACTTGGGGTTGAAACGAGTGCCTTGGGGACGACGATCCACTGTATCTCATCCGTACCAAACAACATGTATTTGCTTTCATCACTCCAAAGGACATCTTCCCACTCTTTTTTGGTCCAGTCCTTGTGCGCCTTCGCCCATTCCACACGCGCCTTGCGATTCTTCGTAGAGATCATTGGTTTCTTGACGGGGCGTCTTCCATTCAGTCCAGCCGCTTAAAGCCTGCGCCTAATAGTACGAACAGAGGGTTTTGGGGATCTCAAAGCTCGCGTGCAATGTCTACAGCCGTCAGGCGGGGATTGACACGTGAAAGACATAAGACGTTCCTGTCGAAAAACGAGACGTAGAACGAGGACGTCCCGACTTGGGAACCTTCCGCACTCCTCCCTGATCAACCCATCTCTTCAAGAACTTCGATATTCCACTCTCTGATATATTGAATTGTTTCTCATGTTGGGGAAATTCCGACCTTGAGCGCGTCCATTAACTATGGCTTCCTGTTTCTGAATGGTCAAATTACGGATGCCATGAAGAAAACCCATTATCAGCAAGAATAGAGGAAATTTAATTAAGCAAAACGGTTATATAGAAACGTCCTAAAATAAAAATAGTAGATAAAAAAGACATCACTCCAAATGACATGAAATTTCAAGTTTTTCAAAACTTTTTTAATTATTACTGTAGTTACTTGTAATTAGGTTTACGGTACTTCCAAAAACACGGAATCTTCACTTAAATTCGACTCAGAAGTTTAAAATAGTTTCTGACAACACTGGGATAAAATATGTTAAAAAAACATGAACTTGACACTTTTTTGACCGGTACTGTAGCAGCAAGACCACGTGGGCTGGGCCGCGACGAAATCCGAAACAAACGACGAAAAGTGGCGTTAGAGTCCGCCCGACAAGCTGTAGAAAGGAAGGGTGTAATGATTACCATCTTAAATTTTTGCCAAATTTTTATTTCTCTTATAGTTGAATAGCCTGTTCAGTGAAAGGGGCTCAAAAGTTTGCCCCTCCGGGGAGGACACAGCATCCCCTACAGGGGTCCCTGCACCCCTGACACCCCACTGGCGCCACCCCTGAAACAGAGACAAATTCTTCACGGGATAAATCTGTGAAAACTGAAACCGATGATAACCGAAGGCAACGAAAACCGAGGTATTACTGTGCCTCCACAATGTAACTCGTTTTCTGGTTAGCTCCGTCATTTTGTAAAGTAAAACCAATCAGCATTTGAAACCGTGGCTCTTTCAATTGACCGATTTGGTTCGAAATTGGACGAGAGCCTACAAGTTTGATGTAAAGAGCACGTGCCAAATTCCATTTATCTGGCTTTCTGCGTTTCTGAGATACCGCTTTCGTCATACACACAAATAAAGATATCTACAAATAGTCAACCAATTGACGGATTTGGTTCAAAGTTTAATATAAATCTGCAGTGTTGGCCATAAATTCATACGCCAAATTTCATCTATCTAGCTCATTACGTTTTTAACGATGTCCTCGTCCACGTGTGCAAGGAACAGACAGACTTCCCGTTGACAAATTCCGTTCGAAATTTAACACAGATATACAGTTTGAACATAAAGGCTTCATACAAAATTGCACTCCTGTAGCAATCTCTTCGCTTTTTGTTTTTCAGTTATGTTCACAGACTGTTTCATGCTTTTCGTACTCGGAGTGGAGATTCATAAAAACCTCGAGGGCGAATTTTTCCGAAGAATATATTTCGTCATATACGTCCCCATTATCCCTAGACGCGTCATCATTGGGACGCTCATGATCCCAAGATATTTCATATGAATGCTCATGATCCCTAGATACGTCATCAATGGTCGCCTGCTTCCCCCACCTCCTTCCATTTCTGAGAAATATAGAAAAGTAAAACTGTGACAGATTCCTCCATCCTCAACAACTGGACCAATTTCAGTAATTTATTTCGCCACTATGCAAGCATTGCTATGGGTTAATAATATTACGAGCGAACATCTGGTCGCCGAAGGCGTCTAATAGAAATTAAAGTACATGCACATTAAGGATTTGTAAAATAATCAAATCAGTTCATGTTCACGTGATGCAAGTGAAGTGCACCGAGTCAATTAAGTTTTGGAATCCATTTCGTTTCTTGCAGGAGGGAAAAGGATGACACTTTGCAGCACACCGTTAAACAATGAGTATTTAAAAGTTACGCTTCTCATGTGATTGTGATGCCACATGCATTAACATTATTTAATTCTAAAGAAGTTTGATTAACTCTGATTCAACTGATAAACAAGTTGAAATCAAAACTGATAAATTGAAGTTAGTTGTTGTTATTTGAGGTTGTTAAGCAACTGATGACAAGTTTTTGAACATACGAAAATTAAATTAATAATAGATAAATTAATAGGAGTTGTAGGAAAAACCTTCTGTTGGCTAAGAGGGGATTTTTTTTCCTCTTTTAAATGATAAATAACATGTATAAAAATACTTTCGCTGATGTCTAAAGTTTACGACAAAAAAATTAGACATGTTTATTTATTGTTACTGTAAAATTTAGAATGAAGAATATTATATAAATATTAATAAAAGTGATTAGTTCAAGTAATTCTTTGAATAATACTCAAAACTTGTGGTAAAAATTTTAGTATGCGAATACTTTTGTCAATTACTGTAAATGTTACAGCTCAATTTTAAGAATTTATTTTATTGTTTTGTGTAAATATATGCTACGCTTATACAGATATACGCTACATAAATGTATTATACCGATAAGATAATTTTGTCATATGTCATAATATGTGTTCTAGCATTATGTTACTCTATATTTGATGCTTAACTCGTACTTTTACCTCCTACTCTATTCCAGTTCTGATCGGAATATTTTGTGATACACAAGAATTTGTCAAAAGACGATTGTAATTTGGCTGCTGCAATCCACCTAAGTTCACTTTCAGATAATGTCTTCATGACAAATTTCAAATGGCGTTAGAAATCGTCGTTCTAATTTCTAATAATTATTTTTATTACTTATTTTTATTTTATTTTATTTATTTGAAATTTAGTAAACATAGATTCTTCATATCTTTGCTTCAAAAAGGAGACGAAAAAAATGCTTATCTGAAATCCACTATCAGAATGAATTAAATAATGTTATCAACGCAGCATGACTAGGTTAACACCACGTAAAGCGCATTCAAATTTATTGTAAAGAGAAGTAACAAAGCATTTTGCAACTGGAGAAGGCTGCACCTTTAAAAATTCGGTAAGACTCCTTTTCATTTTCTTTTGTGAATTCATTTCACTGAAAAAAATGCACGAAAAGAGAGATAAAGTACAAACCCTATTTATAAAAACTGGGTGAAATATTTCTAAAATTCAAATAATTTGAGGGCTTTATGCCTATACCGAGTCTTCACATTTATTTAACTCAATCCTTTCAGTATTAAGTACATTAATTGACATTTTTAATGGTGTTGGATGATAATTAATTGGCAGAAGAAATAAATTAAAACCTTTCGAATTTTTCATTGCGTCTGAGATACACTCGGCACTAGTTTCCAAACGAAATTTTACAGACGATTTTTTTTAACGTGCATACATTTTACTATCTGTTAGGTAAAACTTGAAAGGAAATTTTTTGCACTTTTCTATACTTTGAAGGCATCGAAGTGATTGTGCTTATGTATAGCAACTTATATATCGTTTATATTCATTAGCAAAACTATCCTGCGCTTAAATTTTATACAAATTTCATTTGATGCTTTTATTGTTACACATTTGTATTAAATGTTTGTAATATTCAATAAAAGTATGGGAAAAATGGTAACAAAAACTGATCAACGTCACTGTTCTCTTTCCCTTCAAGCTTCAATTTTTAATCAGTTTAATCGCAAAAACTTATTTGTAGAGTTATGTCTGTATGATAAAATGACAACAGATCCGGCACCCCAATCTTCAGGCTTTTCCTAATCTTTTACCCCAAGTCAGTTTTAATAGGCACTAGGTTTACCAAAGAAAATCTGCGAACTTCGAAACTCGTAGATTCAGTTTCGAAAACAGTCTATTATTGCATCCCAAAAGCTACGTTGAGGGGACCAGTCAACACCAAAATTTCGTTAGGTTCTGTAATTGTTATTACAAATCGAATTGCTTTTAAAATTTCTTGAACTGAGTGAATATTTTTTGAAAATATTATCACTATGTTTTCTTTCATTTGCGAGGCTCAGATTATATTGATTTCTTCCAATATTGCACTAAAAATAATAATAAATGCAGGGCGCAGTCTTTGAATGAAATCTTGCGATTTAATTTGTGCAAAATAACGTTCGTGTTCTTTGAAAGCTGTCTAAATAAACATGATGATGGAACGCAAATTCATTCGAAGGCAATGGCGTTTTTACTTGAGCTGAATCAAATGTGCTGTATTAAAAACGGTTGATTCATTGGATTGTGCTATGGAATAAGTACAAATGATTGGAATTATAAATTAGAAGAGGTTTTATATAGGAATTATCTTTCTGGAAACAAACAGTAGATAAACACCAGTGCTTTTATTTCAGATCTATTTCCATTGCATACAATAAGTTAACTAAATTTTTGAGCTCTTATTAATTCGCAGTACATGTTTCTGTCAGGTACACTGATAGCACAGTATCCCATAAACGTGTACACGCTTTGCATAACTGTAACAATCGAAATCAATAATATATATCGAAGATTCATAACTGATATTAATATACTAGCTGCATGGCCCGGCGTTGCACGGGCTAAATCGAATAATACCTGAGGTCACGTGACACATGCCGGTACTTACGTATTAACGCCACCGAGGCTACAGATTTGGCGGTTTTTAAGTGCCGCCAAATTTGGCGGTTTTTGTATTTGCGTATTAATGCCAATTTGGCGGTATTTGCACTTACGTATTAACGTCAATTTGGCGGTTTTTAAGTGCCGCCAATTTGGCGGTTTTTGTACTTACGTATTAA
>BGPR01005674.1:13378-25525 GCA_013235015.1 Araneus ventricosus
TTCTTTTCTTTGAAACTTAATAATGCGGTCATACTCACTGAAAATTTTCTAACATTTCTAGATTCATCCAGCACAAAGCTTTTCCCAAAACTTGATCAGAAAGCTTCCTAACAACTATTAAAATTCAATAAAAAATCTAATGATTCGAATGACCAATAAATTTCTGAGTGCATCACTGATTGGCACTCAATGACAAGCTAAGTGCCTTGAGAAAGTTAAACTTTGACGGGCATTTAAGGTGTTAATGGCTCTAATTGCATCGTTTCTTTTCTTTGAAACTTAATAATGCGGTCATACTCACTGAAAATTTTCTAACATTTCTAGATTCATCCAGCACAAAGCTTTTCCCAAAACTTGATCAGAAAGCTTCCTAACAACTATTAAAATTCAATAAAAAATCTAATGATTCGAATGACCAATAAATTTCTGAGTGCATCACTGATTGGCACTCAATGACAAGCTTAGTGCCTTGAGAAAGTCAATCTTTGACGGGTATTTAAGGTGTTAATGGCTCTAATTGTGTTGTTTCTTTTCTTTGAAACTTAATAATGCGGTCATACTCACTGAAAATTTCCTAACATTTCTAGATTCATCCAGCACAAAACTTTTCCCGAAACTTTATCAGAAAGCTACCTAACAACTATTAAAATTCAATAAAAAGCTAATGACTCGGATGACCAATAAATTTCTGAGTGCATCACTGATTGGCACTCAATGACAAGCTAAGTACCTTGAGAAAGTCAATCTTTGACGGGTATTTAAGGTGTTAATGGCTCTAATTGCATCGTTTCTTTTCTTTGAAACTTAATAATGCGGTCATACTCACTGAAAATTTTCTAACATTTCTAGATTCATCCAGCACAAAGCCTTTCCCGAAACTTTATCAGAAAGCTACCTAACAACTATTAAAATTCAATAAAAAGCTAATGACTCGGATGACCAATAAATTTCTGAGTGCATCACTGATTGGCACTCAATGACAAGATAAGTGCCTTGAGAAAGTCAAACTTTGACGGGCATTTAAGGCGTTAATGGCTCTGATTGCATTTTTTCTTTTCTTTGAAGCTTAATAATGCGATCGCATGCATTAAAAAATCTCTAACATTCCTAAACTCATCCAGTACAAAGATCTTCTCGAAACTTCATCTTTACAACTATCAAAACTCAATAAAAAAATAAATAATACTTCGAATCACCCATCACCTCTTCAGCGCAACCTTCTCTCATCCACTGAATGCTCTAAGAACTAACCTCGACACTGGCAAAGAAGGTGATTTGCCTCCTGGCTATAAATAATCAACAAAAAAGCGCCGCTGAACAAAGAGATGAGGACCACCAGAAAGAAGAAGAACTTCATAATAATCTTAATGAGCGATTGTAGCGGTTAGAAAGTACCATTTGGGGATGGTAAGAACTTATCGAAGTTTTGGACTTAATGCTTTCCTGCCATCCCGGTTTTTTTGCCTTATTTTTTTTATACCCTGACAGCTCAAAAAGGCCCCCAGTCGCCACCTCAGCACCCATTCACAACCGGGGCGGGGGCAACTGACCCCCCGCGGGTGCGGCGGGGGTGGGTCTTCCTCACCACAATAGAAGATCATCTGGTTCCTTCTTTGGTTCAATTTTTTTTATTGTTGTTAGTTATTTTGCTTGATTTGATGACTTTTTTTGTGTGTGTCTGGGTTGTTCAAGTCTTGTCCTTCGTCAAGGGGAATTACTTAGACGCGAAGTTCTTTTGAAGTTTCATGTGTGGAAATGACTTTTTACACAAGTTATGTGTTAAAGTTTCTTTGGTTCGGCGAATAAGATATGATTAAGGAGAGGTCTCGGGAAGAGTGTTCGGGCTGATGACATCAGGAAGGGGTGGATGAGTAGTCTTTTCTTCCCTGGTCTTGGAAGTTCTTTCAAGGTTTTATTTATGTGTCTTCGTGAAATTATAATGTCTCGATACATAAGTCATTAGAAACGGCGTGAAAGTAATGAAATTAGAATTTTTATGGTAGTAATTTAACAGTACCGCTTCTTAACAGCGAGTATAAGTATTGAAGTTTCTTAAATTTATTGGCAATTCCGTGAAAAAATAGTCTGTAACAAAGCTTCTTAAACCTTTCTTTTTCGGAATTTTTTTCTCGAATTTTCAAACCAAAAAAGCATTTTTTATTGCTGAAAATTTATATATTCTCTATCCTGAATTCAAAAATGAAAATATTTTTGTCCGTAAGCAGTTTTTACTTGACCTACTGGTGGTCATACATGCGATATCCCGTTCACTGATCTCCAGTTTTCCCTGCAATGTACCCAAGTTTTAAATTAAAACAAAATACTTTCTGATAATGTATTTTTCAAATCTATTGCTTTGAGGTATTTAAGATAAATATGTGCATGAGAAGAATTATTAATGATATGAAAAAAATGCTTTTTTTTTTTAAAAAAAAAAAAAGGGTTTTCAACATTACCATGAAAACAATTTTGCAATCTTTCTTGAATATCAGAGCATAAAAACTACATTGAAATAATTTATTGCCAATAATTTTATTGCTGAAATTGTCAAAAAAATAACAATAGCAAAAAATAAATATAAATAAAAAATAAGTAGCGACGAATTCACTATCAATGATGCAATTTTTTCTCTGCCGACCAAAAAGGGGTTAATCTCTTCAAGGACACTGAAACATCTGTGTATGTCTAGTTTTTATTCAAATGCAAACAATTCTAAGTAAAAAAAGTATTTAAATATGATGGATAATAAATAAGAGCAACGAGTTCAATTTTTTTTCTGGATCAACAAAACTAAATTATTGCCAAAATAAAATTTAATCAATTGAAATAGTAAATATTTTTAATATTGAAAATTCGTCTCTGAAGAGGTATACTATGGGTCTCAACCACAAGTGGTGTTGAGGTAGCATTAAGTTGGTCCTTATTGCAATGATGACAATGTTGTAAGTTCTTTATTGTAATTATGGCAATAGGTTGACTTTTCTTCGCATCAGTTTATCGAATGATCTCTTCATTATAATGAGAAGTACAAGTGAAATAATTTAACAAAAGATAACAAAAATTAAAAGGTAAAAATTAAACTTTGTATTAAACAGAATGGCGCAAAAATACTGCAACTTCCAATAAAATACAAAAGACAGATAATTTAATACAAAAAAGAAAAAAAAAACAGAAGAAACAGAAGAAGTAAACAATAGAGATAACAATACACCTTTTGCGCGCCAACGCAGCAGCATTCAGTAATTGCAACAACAATATTGTCCATAATTAACTAACGAATTACTATAAAATCAAACAATAAAAATCATGCTTTAATAAAAATTAAAACAAATTAAAAGAAAATCATTAGAATAGAAAAATGGAAGCGAAATCGCATGGAGAACGATTTCAAAGGCCACTCGCCACCGGAGTTCTAATATGGATAAATTTTCCGTCAAGGGAATGACTACATAGTCAAAAATTATTCCCTCTGTGACCTAAATTTATCCAATAACTGAAATAAAGGAAAGAACCTTTTTCAGAAAAAGACAAACTTAATAAAGTTTTCTATAACAAATCCAATAGAGAGAACAGATAAGTAAACAACGTTACACTCTGCCGATACGATTAAGAATGAAACTTTCGAGATATACCAGAACAAAGGAAATTGAGAATTCATTATAATGAAATTTTTTGGATTTAAAATTGTTCGATAGCTGAAATTACTTAAAACAAGGGTGTTAAAATGAAATTCTATCATGAGCAGAATAGTCAAGGTCTAAACTTATGTGGACCGCAAAGGAGAAAAAAATTTAATTTTTATAGAAACGCAGTTTTATTTCGGAAACACAGTATAAAAAATAAGAACAACAGTAAAGTTAATATTTTCTTCCCGACATTTGCTATCCCTTCTCTCCTGCCGTCTTTCCTCCTTGTAGGGATATCTTGTCAGCAGTGATTAATTTCTGAACTGACCCAAGATGAATGTCAGTAATTCTGGATCTGACAGGATAGTTATTTCCGTTCATAAATGTAAAAAGTGTGTATAAGTGTGAGAATTTATAACTAGGTACTGTCTTGCTGTGTCGTTCCTAATTTTGATGTGTTTTTGATTGTTAAGAATGCCTGCTTCGAATTAATAAAACTTTTTGCTGACCGATTTTGAAATAATTTTCAAATATGTAAGCATTCTTTTTAACGTCAGCTTTATGTACATTTCTTTTCTGAAGGTTTGTGTAAATACACAGTTCTGTCACACTGGCTTTTTTGCTATTGACAGTTCTAGTCTAAATAAAATGTCCTTATGAAAAGGAGAAAAAAGGAGAGGAAGAAGGTGTATGACATCTTGAGACAACTTGTCGTTTTCTGGGAGAAATAAAAAAGAAACAGATTTTTTCTGTGTGCAGTCCGGATGTTTCTTCTCTCTCATTTTTTAAAAATTTTGTGCCATAACTTCACGATATGCAAACTCTCTTTTTCTGTTTGTAAATTGTTTTGATTTGAAGCTTGGAAAGAAAAATCTGTGATTGATATAAGTTTTTTTATGATTCCCCTTCCTCTACGTAATTAGTTGTTCCTCAATTACTAATCACATTTGGATAGGAATTTCAATGATGATTAAATAATTTCAATTTATATATAAATTTGTTAATTACCTCAGGATATGAATTTTGACAGCGATTAGAAAATTTTTAGCTAAATATAAATTTACTTATTATCTTTGCATAGAAAGTTTAATAATAATGTTTAACTAGATATAAATTTACTAATAATCTTTGGATATGAATTTTGAGGGTGCTTAAATAATTTTTATTATTAATGGATATTTTTGAAATAATGTGAGAATTTTATTCGAATTCTGACTAGTTTTAAGAGTTTAAATAGCAAAATTGGACAAATTTCTCAAGTCAATGTAGTAAAACAGTAAAATTTTAGCATTTTTAAAAATTTCTAATTAATTTAGAACATACGCATTCACATTAGAAAAAAATCTTTAGAGAATATGCAGCCAAAGATTTATCAGAGTGAAACAATGACTGCTTTCTCAATGTATAAAGAGACAA
Source organism: Araneus ventricosus (assembly GCA_013235015.1). NCBI lineage: Eukaryota > Metazoa > Arthropoda > Arachnida > Araneae > Araneidae > Araneus > Araneus ventricosus. The sequence goes on from BGPR01005674.1 coordinate 18,421, forward strand.
GAATGCACGCACTCTGAATATAATAAAAATAAAACTTATGATAATTTTATAATAAAAAATTTTCAAAAGGATGCTGCACTTTTCACTGGCCCTCTCAAACTTTTTATATTACAGTTTCAAAGGAAAAAAAGTTTCCTTTGTTATAACTGAGTGTCTGACTGGATGTTTTAATGAACATTATCACATAATGAGTATTATTATTAGTGCACTGGATAGCTTTCGAAACTGAGTGCACAAAACTGCCGCAAGGTAATTCTCACCACTCCTACGAAAACAGAGAACGACGTATAGCATAAACAATAGAACAATTAAAATTTCTAGAAAGACCTCCATCTGAAACACGTTCTACTCCACGAAAAAAAATGGATACACATTTAGTTCCCTATGAAATATTCGCACACAAATGACTTTTTTACGGCGGCAAACACGCTACCCTCATCCTAAAAAACAATAAACTCCCACAAAACAAAACGCATGCGTAAAAAGTGCTACATAACATCTAAAATTTTATTATTACGCCACACCAGAGCTATAAAAATGGAAACCAACCGCTTCCCAATGCTGCTTGCTGGCAGCGCATCGCTTAAAACTTTTCGGTACGCATTATTATTACGCATTTTTTTACCCTCCTCAGCCTTCATCACCCGAAAACCTTTTGTGCCGATCCATTAAAAACCCTTTGTCTTGAACGGTCGGGTCGCGACCGTAATAATCTGCATACCTCCAAACCGACCGCAGAATTTTTGTGCCATACCAAAACGCTGAGTCGGAGGGCCCTTTGTTTTCCAATCTGCGGAAACAAAACCCCTTCGTCTTAATGAGCGGAAAATACCCCTTCTCCTCATCCCTGCCACCCCCACTAACTCATCATCAACACCCCTAAAAGAGCAGGGGGAGCGCCACCTTCCAGCACCCCCCTCGACCACCAAGAGCCAGCGATGCGGTTAATGACAGCGATAAAACAAAAGGAGGTCCCCGCCGTAATTTGTAGACTCGCACACATTTACCGCACGGTTTGTCGTGCGCGAAGAGAACCCCCCTGGTCCTCCCCCCAGGATGATTGTAATTGTCCGTGGATCGTCGAGAATGTTCTACAGCCTCCCCCTCGCCGCCACCTAGCATCCTCGGAATTAAAACGGAACAATCCCCTTTTCCTGAGTTGTGGAAGAGGGACTATCACAATTAGTTGGTGCATTGTCTTCGGACAAGAGTCAAGTCAGCAAGAGCCAGGACAGCGAAAATTTTAATGGAAAAGACCTCCTTTCTCAGGTGGCGGAAGTGGACCGACATTGGGCCCGACTGCCTTTTTGATGACTGCAGCAGTTGAACTGGCACCGGGTAAATGAGGCTTCGTCGCGTTCTCGGGACGGTGCTTTTGAAAGATTCGCCGCGACAGACCCGCTCGACCCGCCAGAAAGAGTGCTTGAACTCTTCGAAGATGCAGGTCGCGAGATCTTGTTGACGTGGCGCGCCTGATAAGGTTGAAGAGATCAAGCTTGCGGGGACATTAATTTCGCTGTGACTGTCACGGGCGTCACGTGATTTAATACTGGAGTTGGAAGTTGGTTAGAGGAGGGTGTTTGATTAATTAGAGTAGTTGATTAATTAGAGTAGTTGATTAATTAGAGTAGGAATCGAAAGATTTCGCAAGTAATGAATTTTGGCCGTATAGTTAATTAAAGTACGATACCTTCAGATTCCAATGAAGTATCGCTTTACTCAGGTGTGCATTTATAAATTGTGTTTCCCGCCAAACAAGTTTGTGATCCCGGAAAACTTTGAGTGCCTTCTTCTTTCAGATTTTCAATATTTGTCATTAAGAATGAGGAAGAAAATCGCTTTGACCCAGACCGCAGTTTGAAACCAGATTCCACTGAAGATCAGCACAGTATGTAGGCCTGGTGCACGTTAAATCTCAAGTCGTGGATGAAACGTCCCCCTTGCTATTGAGGTGAGGAAGTTTGGAGTGAGAGGTGCCAGCTCAGTTGTTGCCCTCGCCGTCTAAAAACAGTTCAAAATTAAGAGCTCCGTCCCAAAATAGTCCTCATATTGCTTCAAAACGGGGCGTTAATATAACTAAACTAAACAAAGCTAATTGTCACAAACCACTTCGACTAAACTCGAGAAAAAATATTTCTTTTATACTCATCGTGACAAATACTTAATTTTCTTATTTATATATATTTTCATATTTACATATATTTTCTTATTTATATATATTCCATTGCTGAATCGCGGGAAAAAAAATTTCAAATGAAAGTGGGGCAGGTAAAACTTTTCATTTTTTACGCCATGTCCATAATTAAAGTTTGAAAGCTTTAGACACCGACAGGATATCAATTTTCTAAGGGATTCTGCAATTTATTGGTTTCAACCCCTAGAGGGGGGAGTTCAGAATAATTTTGCTATCGCGAAAACTTTACAATGCTTTCTCATTTCAGAATTTTTAATATTTTGGGTCAAAACTGGAGATTAACTTGGAGGAGATTAACTTGACTCAAAGCATTTCACTGAAACTGGCTTTAAAAATCATATATCTTTATTATATCGTGACCTAGGGCTCAATTTACTTGTTTAATTTTTCCATCTCTAAATCGAGAAGAAATTTTTGCAGATGAAAGTGATACTGCGAAAACTATTTTATGCGCCACTTTCTTCTGAAAAATCTGGTCGTGAAGAAAATTATTTGTGGGAAATAAGGTAACTAAAACTTCTTTTATTCTAAAAGAAGTCGCGAGTGGTAAAAACTTAGGCAGTGCGGCTATAACTTATTGAAACGTTATGATTAGAAGGGATTTATCAGCTGTTTTAAATTAGTGAAAATGTTGATCTCAGTGTTGTGAAAATATTTGAAACACAAATCACTAAAAAAAAGTGTTACAGTGTAAAAAAAATCACTGTGGTTCAAATTACTAAAAAAAGCAAGGGCCAAAAATTGAGATGATACAACTAGTTTGATGAATATCAGGATTTACTTAAAAATTTTTTTAACAAACGAAGCTTTTTTTCTATAAAGTTTAGAAATAGCAACTTTTGATTTGTAATCAATTCAAGATGTAATATTTTGCCCACATGATTTTAATGGCATGCAGCTTTGGCTAACCAATATTAATATAATTAAGACATTTTTAAATTATACGGAAATATTAATTGAAACCTTGTTACATAATGTTATTTCGGTAGTGCCACAACGTTATTTGTGGCGGGTTGCGAGTTTCACATGTATGCTCTAAGATGACCCCTGATTTTTGTTTTCACCGCGCAGTAGGAAACCCGTTTCCTTTGTGAGACAAACAGTTTTCCTTTAAACTATATCTGTAAAGTAGTATTCTCCATGAAGATCCTACCACTAAGGTGAAAGCACTTTTACAGATTTAGTTTCTATCTAGTGCTAGAAACTTTCCAAGGTCGGTTAGATTAAGGTTTTTCAAGATTTTTCCCCCACTTGTGAAAACTTTTTTTTCTCCGAAAAAAAACAAATGTCTACTTCAAAATTGGAAAATAAAAATGGAACCATATTACCAATTTTAATTTAGTGAAAAGAATTTCAATTCATACTTTTTCCTGGCATTTTTACCGATTCGGTTCCTATCCAGAGTAAAAAACTCTTGACATTTAAAAAAAAAAAATCCAATTGTTCTCCCATTTTTACTTTCTCGTATACGAAGTATACAAAGAGAAAGTATTGTAATCGCCAAAAAATTCGAACTTGATATTTTGACGAATCTCCACGTTTTAGACCTCCCTGATTCCGAAAAACACAATTTTGGAATTATGTTTGTCTGTGTGCTGTCTATCTGTGAACACGATATCTCGAAACCTATTAGAGCTACGGGGATGAAATTCGGTATGTGGTCTTTAAACATAATTTGTAGGTTTCTATCAAATTTTGGACAAAATCCGTCAAAGGGAAGTCTGTATGTCCGCGGTCATGTGAACGCTATAACTCAAAAACTTGAAAAGCTACATGGATAAAATTTCATACACAGTTTTATCGTCATGAATGTAGGTCCGTATAAAATTTTGGACCAAATCCGTCAACGGGTTGACTGTCTGTCTGTCTGTATAATCGCATCTCCAACGAATCCGTTATCTCCACGCTCATGTGTATTGGGCGCAATCTTCTGTGCACGATATTTATTGACTCCTGCTTGGCGCTTTTTTTATCCAATTCTCCATGCGCATGCGTACTGGTAGCAATCTGTGCACGCGGAAGAATTATGTGACTTTGTCCTTGAGCCAGCAAGAGTAGAAATCGGTACGCATTTAATCGGAGCGCATCTCTTTGAATTTGATTCTTTACCTAAATATTTTCTGATAGTCATTGGATCCTGGATTACAATAGGTTCGAATTTTTTTATCCACGCGGGGGGAGGGGAACCCCTTTTTTTGAGAAGTATACGAGAAAGTTTAGGGGAGAACACTCCCGCTGGTTTTTTCAGAAAAAAAAATTTGACTACGTCAAATAAGAAAACAAGTTACAAATCTTAGTTAAATGAAGAGAAATTCTGTCCATTTTCATTTAAGCGATTGTTGTGAAGTTGTTTTCTCCAAGTAGATCCTTTCTTTAAGGTGAAAGAACTTTTACAGATTCGACTTGTTAGAAACTCTCAAGATCGATTAGTTCAAGGATTCTTAAACTTTATTCTACTTATGACCCAGTTTTGAGGCGGGGGAAAAATTATAAGACCAAAAGTTGGATTATAAATAGATCAAAATCATGCATTTAAATAAAATAAAAAACATATAAATTCAGAATAGTTAATTATCAATTTTTAGTGAGATATTTTTGTGTTTGATTTCATAACTATTCTTGTTGAAGAGTCTGATGTTAAAGATTTTGTGACCTCACTTGAAATCATTTTAGCAAAAATGCAGTTGCAAGCTTTCGGCCCTCCCCTCCCCCACACACAGTTCTATGTTTCGAATTAATTTTTTTTATAAAGATGCAGATTAACCCTCTGACTGCGTATTCGCGATTTTCATGGGTTGGAAGTAAGTCTATTTTCTGCTGCATCCTGCGATTTCCACAGGCTAATGTGTTTACTTAGTGCTTTTATAGCGTTGGATCATATTATACTAATAAAGCTTTGCATATAAATAACAACTAGATTGGCTCAACGGTATTTGAACACGTTTGCAAACGTTGCATCTAAATAATGATTTTTAAATTTACACAGAGAGCCGGTTAATGCTATTTAATTAAATTAAAGTCAATGTTAAATATTACCTCCTATTAGTCTTCAAATTTTTTCTATTTGAATGCGGAGAGAAAAAGAAAAGAAAAAAAAGGGGAAGTGGTTAGAGACTTTTTTTTCTGTATCTAAATCGCTTATTATTTTGTTATTGGGGAATCTTTCTTCTAAACCAGCGGGAGTGGTCTCCCCTAAACTTTCTCGTATACTTCCCCACAAAAGGTGCTGTTTCACCTCCCCCCGCGTGGATAAAAAAATTAGGACCTACTGTAACCCAGAATCCAATGACTATCAGAAGGTTTTTCATTTTAGATTATAGTGATTGTAAAATATTTAGGTAAATAATCAAATTCAAAGAGATGCGTACCGATTAAAACTCATCTATCACACACCGCTAGGTTCCAATCTTGTCGGTTCAAGGACAAAGTGGCGTAATTCGTTCAATAGCTTTCGCGTGCAGAGAGATTGCTACCAATACGCATGCGCATGGAGAATCGGATTAGAAAAATTAATTATGCAATTTGAACGCCTTTTTTTCAAACGTTTGACACAAAAATTAGACAAAAATTTACAATTAAGGTAAGTAGGCCACATACCAAATTTAATTTATCAAAGTAATTTTGTTAAGAAGTTATTGCGATTAAAAATATGCAATTATGCAGACCCACAGACAATCAACCCTTCGACGGATTTGGCCCAAAATTTGCTACGGACCTACGTTCATGATGATAAAAATGTGTACCGAATTTTATCCACCTAGCTATTCAAGTTTTTGAGTTATAGCGTTCACATGACCGCGGACATACAGACAGACTTCCCGTGGACGGAGTTTGTCCAAAATTTGACAGAAACCTACGAATTATGTGTAAAGAACACGTACCAAATTTTATCCCCGTAGCTCTAATAGTTGTCGAGTTATCGTGTTCACAGACAGACATAATTCGAAAATTGTGTTTTTCGGACTCAGGGAGGTCTAAAACGTGGAGATTCGTCAAAATCTCGAATTCGAATTTTTTGACGATTACAATGCTTTCTCTTTGTGTACTTCGTATACGAGAAAGTAAAAATGTGTCCCTTTTATATGACACTTTAAATAATTGCGGTTAAGAGTTAAATGATTTGAAGCAAATACAGATCTAATCTCTTGTTAATTGTATGTTGAAACCGCAATCTCAATATGAGAGTGATAAAATGGAATAAACAGAAAAGAAGCAATTTAAACAGAGAAAAGAAAAGATGAAGTATAATTTCCCATAGAAATCCAACGCAAACGATGTGCTGGGAAATTTTAAGCTCTGAATGATGCGTAATATAGTTTCTTTTGTATGGCAAAAAGCCGTAAATACAAAGGAATCTTTAGCCCAAAGTTCAGCTTTATTCAGTCAAATTGACATACAAGCAATGGTTTTAAATTGCCTTTCTTGGATTCATTTTATTTATTTATTTCAAGCTAACGGCCGGATTGGTGTCCGGAGCTTCAAAATGTCCGGATTTACGCCAGTGAATGCAACGAGAGAAAAATTTGATTGTAAGTGAGAAAATCTGACGTGTCTGAAAAAGCTGACGACATTCTGCCAATGAAAGAAAATTCATTGTTTACATCTATTTTTGATGAGAAAGTGGATGAGCTCCCTTATCCAGCCCCAGTTCAAACTGAAAATTAAAAGCTTTGGCAGTTTTGTTTTAATTCTGTATTTCAATGCTATAATTTTGAATTATCAAGTATTTAAAAAATGCACATTCTTTACATTCCTGGCGTCTTAAATTTTTTTCACTTCCTCAAACTCAGTTTAGCGTTATGACAGAGGGTATTTAGAATTTTATACTACACTTGATGCTAGTGTTTAGAGAGGTAGTATTTAAAATTTTATACTACACTTAATGCTAGTGTTTAGAGAGGCGGTATTTAG
>BGPR01005674.1:50029-74797 GCA_013235015.1 Araneus ventricosus
GCATTGATTGGCCACCCTATTCTCCTGACCTGAACCCCTGCGATTCATTTTTGTGGGGTTATATCAAAGACAAAGTTCACGCTGGAAACCCCCAGAGCATCGAAGACCTGAAAACTGCGATATTCAGACAGTTATTGAAAGCATTGAAACTTCGGCTCTTCAGCGAGTGATGCAGAATTTCGCTCTTCGTTTGCGCCATATTATAGTTACAGATGGAAGACACATCGAACATGTAATCAACTAATTCCCATGTATTGTACTTTGTTTTAGAATTTAAATAAAATTTTTTGAATCAGTAGTTTTCGAGAAATTAATTTTTAACATCAGCGCGTTAATTACTGGTCACACTGTATATATATACACTGTAAAAACTGTGGAGTAATGTCGCTCCAAATTTGGTGTTGAAAAACCTTAAAAACTGCGTGAACAAACACTTTATTTAAAGTTAACACCAAATCAAGCGTTCTTATACACTTTAAGTGGTGTTGTTTGCATCCAACACCAATACTGGTGAATCCTTACACCCTGCTCACACGCGCCTGACACCATTCGTGAATTATTTTCACCTGTGGTAACACCAATTTTGGCGTACGTTTGGAAAGTCTCCGATGGCAACGATAGGTTATTAGTAAACAACTGTGCTGTTCCGTTGGTTGCTGCCGTTACACAGAAACGTTATAGAAGGTTGTTAGTTGTGTAATAAAGATAATTAAGTTTTCATAAGATAAATATAACTTTATTTATATGCATGCATTTGTATTTAAGAATTTTATTTCATTTAATTAAAATATGCTTCTGAAATTTTCTTTACTAAGCCTAGTTCGAATTCGCCCTGATTAATATTCTCTGTGCATTTAAATTACGAACCAATTTTAATTTAACGTGTATACATGTGGCTGATCATTATTTCTGTGAAAAAAAAAGCATGTTTTAAATTTTGGTGTGAAATGCAAGGATTTTAGAATTTTTTTTTAAATTTTGAATAAAGGCTATATTGTTAATTTTATAATTGTAAAAGTAAATAATAATTATGGGTTATAATTTTGAATAGTGAATCTGAACATATTTAAAGCCATTTGTCACTTGAAAGTGTAGATTTTAAGCAAAAAGTTTCTGAAATGGGTTAACTCATCTTTCGAAAACTCAAATTTTCTGAAGTTTTAACATATAAAAAGCTACCCAGTGAGAAAATTTATATCTTTTTTTTCGAAATAATTATTGCAGAGAGTGTGCATGCATGTGGCGAAGCTTTTCTGAGCAACAATTCATTGATAAGTGTGGATATTTGGAAGTTTGTTGGAATGAAGTTAGGGCTCATGAATCTGTTTAAATTCAATTGTGTGTACAAAGAAGTTTAAAGTGCCTGATTTCTGATTGATGAAAATAATTTTTATTAGAAAACATCTTATCATACATTTCAGCATTCAAATTTCTTTCTAACATTTACATATATGTGGTATAAAGGTAAATTTTTAATTTTATAATTTGATTATTTAGTTTTTAGTAATTTAAAGTTTAGTTAGAGGTTTTTAAAAGGAATTTGGTTAGAATTTCTTGCTATTCAAATAATTTAAATTTACTTCTAGTAATTAATGTATTTATAATTTCCTATTACTAGCAGGAACTCATAACTGTCAAGTAATGATCCCAAAAGAATCTCAGCGTGATTCTTGAGTGTTGGCGAGCAGAGCGAGTAGGGTTTCTCACTAATATTTATTTTTATTTTGTTTCAAGCGGAAAAAGCAAATTAATATCAATTCTAATTACAAGAGTCGCAAAAATTATGAAGAATTAAATCAGAAAAATTGAATTTATTAAATTTACATTACAAAAAAGAGAAACCTAAGTAATGCACTAATGTGAAAACAGAAGAAAAATTTATTTGGCACTTCTTAGCATACATTATTTCAGGACATTTTTGTTGCAACCCTTTTTTCTTATTACTCTTTTTTTTCTCATCTTCTTTTAAAACTTTTTATTCAAGTTCAAATTTCTATCTTTTTACTCATTAAAGATACAGTTAAAAATTGCATATATTTGAAAGCACTGGAAAATTTTAGCCTATTTTGATACCTCATTCATTAATATTCGATATTTTGTTTTTTATGGATTTAAATACTTTACATATTTTTCTCCCACCTTAAACACGCAGACGATAATAAGACAGATGATTTTATTTTATTCTTATTTGTTTGCTGTTTTAATATAATTGGCACAGTCTTTTAGTTACAACGGAATAGTGTGTTCTTGTGTCAGAATATTTATTTTCCCTCCTGCGATTCAAAGTTTTATTTGAATTATTTTAAATAATTTTTTAATGATTTCAGTTTAGAACTTCTCGGAGTTACTGAATCTTAAGTATTTTTTTTTTCAGATTTTGTAATAAAATTTGTTTAATATACACACACCCACATGTATTTATATATCTTAAGCATATTATTGTTTTTGTGTTATTTTGACAACATTCATGTATAACTATATTTTATATAATATTCATATATGTCTTATAGGTAAGGTATTTATTTTCTAGTATACTTGAATAACCAGCCGATTTTTCTTACTATTGCTGGTGTTTCGTGTCAGTATATAAAATATTTTATGTATTACATAGGCCCTGTGTTTTAGTGTTACTGAACTCCAAAAATGGTGGCAACTACTTTACACCAAAAGTAGTGTAAAGGAACATTCCTGGTGTTTGGTTACACCAAGAATTATCCCTGGTGTTTGATTACACCAAAAATTATCTTTGGTGTTTCACTACACCAAAAATAATGGTTGGTGTTTTACTGCACCACTTTTGGTGTAAAGTAGTTGCCACCATTTTTGGTGTTGTGTTACACTAAAATTTTTTACAGTTATATATAAAAGAGGAACGTATGTGTGTGCGTGTGTTTGTTTGTCGGTTCTTTATGCACGCCCACACCGTTGGACTTACGACGGCCAAATCTGGCACAGTGATGGATTAGCACAAGAGGGAGCTAATGCCGCAAAAATCATTTTAAAATTCGAATTAGATTTTCATTTATTTAATTAAATAAATAAAATTAAGCTATTTTTAGGCGTTTTTCGCCAGTAACTTCTGAAATACTTATGGTGCGAAAACTGTTTTTACATCACCTTAAAGAGTAATAAATTATCTTTTTAATGATACCAATTTAATTGTTGTACAATTTTTTCTCTAACCATAATTAACGTTTCAAAATTCATTTTGAACTCAAATTGCAACAATGCTTTTATTGTTATAAAATAAAAATTCAAACTAATATATTGTTTCATAAAATCCTTTATTCACGTGTTTTTACCACAGTTAAAGCTGAGAAAATATTTCTTTTTTTGGACAAGATAGACTTCTTAGTTCCGCTGATATTTCGTAGCTTTTAATATGCACTCAAATATCCAATGACGTTAGTTTAGTTACTTCTCGATATGAGTTTCATTTTGACTTTATTTATAGTATTAATATAGGGTGTTTATATTTAGTTTTTATTCCCCTAACTGAGGTTTAAAGTATTCTTTTTGTTCGAGCATTCCTCTTCAGCGAAAATCTTTCGAGTGAGGATTGTTCTCGAGTGATTTTGACTTTTTTAATCTGATTTATAAAACATTTTGTTTAGAAGCTTCGCAGTAACCAAGTTATACAGTATAAGTATATTTGTACATTGTAGAACTGTATTAGTTATTTAACTATATATTGTTTAAAATAAATATACTTTTTTAATTTTCTCGCATTTTCATTCAAACCATACAGTTATAAGGTGATAAAAAGGCTATATTTGAAAGTTTTATTTCAACAAGAAAAGATTCAAAGAAGATTTACGTTTATTGGGGAAAGTTGGTGACAATATTTTTAGGGAAAATATCCAGGAGGCCGGTATATGGAAAAATATGAATCCTGAGCGAGTTTTCAGTTAGTGAATTTATAAAGATATTTACAAATCCTTACGGTAGTGTTTTCTCTTTCCCTCAAAACTTCTTCTTCCGATTTTCTTCTGCTGAACTTGCCGAGGATTGTCTCTTTTCAACGGCCAGCAATAGTCGGTTATCACGCTGAAATACTCCAGGTGCGAATGAAGAAAATGAATTTTTAAGCTCATATTACACCCTAATATCTCGAAATTTGCTAACATTTCTTCTACAATAAATATGAAGTTTGGGAATATCTTGAAATTTTCTAACATTTCTTCTAAAAAAATATCAAGTTTCGGTCTCTTTGGTTTCTAAGAAAGCTAGTTACTAAAAGTTTCAAGGATTTTTTTTAAACATAGGTCTACGTTTCTCCCATTGGGGTCTCAGGAAGGAATTTGGTTCACACGCCAAAACGCCACAGAACTTGGTATGGAAGATCCTTTATATCTCGGTAACTAAATTTGTTTAAAACATAACTAATGTCTTATTTTAGAGATAAAGGGTAACAACAGAAGTCACAAAAAATGAAAATCGGAATTGTAGTCCAGCGATTACCGGGTCCCAAAGTTGGGCAAAAGTACACATGAATTGGTGACGCTATCCTCTATATCTCGGTAACTACTTATGTTGAAAACATAACTAATGTCTTAGTTTAGAGATAAAGGGTAACAACAGAAGTTACAAAAAAAAACTTACTTAAACTTAAAAACTTACGAGAAACTTTGAGAAACAAAAGAGTCACGCGAGTAAAGTAGTCCTACGCCTTTGACATCAACGGCTGTTTGAAAAAGACGGCCTCCCGTCATTTTTTCTCTTTTCTCTTGTTTGTTTCCGTTTTGAAATCAAAATTTTCATTAGTTTTCTGATGTCAGATTCTATGAAAACTTCTTCTTTCAACTTTGTTTCGGATAAACCCGGGCAATCTTCACAAGGGCATTTGAAATATTCTGCTTCTTTTGGTAATGTCATAACAAATTGCTTTATAGAGCCTAATTTTATATGAAATAGTATTTTGCAATATACCTGGAGGAGACAAAATCACTATACCGGGTCCATGAAGGACTGAGAGCCTGACAGATGGTATCTTAGGACAAAATTTCTTCTTTTTGTTCTTTAGATTGAAGCCTCTTACATTGCATGTATAAAGTAGCAGGCATCAGTATGATTTTTAGACTCTTCAAACCATTAGTAATCAAAACCGAAAAGATTGTTTTTACCTTGAAACCATTACCTTAATTCTCCTGTATAAGGGGGAAAAACTTTATGTGGGACCCAAAGCTATATCTTTCCCCCCATTTTCTTGCCAAAATAAGCAAAGTACACTTTTTCCACAAAATCTGAAATACGTCTTTTATTATTATTATTGTCTAGTTACCACATATATAACAGAAACAATATAGCGAATTAAGACATCCTCTGGAAGCCATTTCTCTCAACCTCAATACAATGTAAAAGTAAAAAACACTTCTACTCAAAGCTCGAAATTATACTAAGTATTGTATGGAATTGAACTAAGAAAGAGATTGATGGCGGAATGAAAAAAATGAATTTATTCTTTCTTGGAGGAAATTTATGCAGAACAAATTATTATTTAAATCTATCTATCTATCTATCTATCTATATATATATATATATATATATATATATATATATATATATCAAAACAAACTTAGAAACACAAGACAAAAACTCAAAAACAGTCAAGACAAAATGGCAAAAATAGACAAAAATCAAATATATATAACGCTAACATATGTGGCACAGAAAAGAAATAAATTTCTCTTTTGCCGATGGCAACGATCAGTTTGTTTAAAAAACAAAACCGATAGCAGGTAGGTTAGACTTGACTTCATGGTCATACCCTGTTACTATATTCGTTCTGATGTAAAATAAATTTTTCACGAAAAAAATTAATTTAAAATGAAGAATTCACAATATTTCTTATAATATAATGAAACTTTGAATGAAATTATTTAAAAGAGATCAATTAGAAATGAAGCGGAATTTCTTAGGCGAACCAGAGAACGTATAGATAAGCGTTAAAATAGTTTAAGTCAGCGAAGATAAAATTGTGTCAATTCAGAAATTGAGGTGAAGATTTTGGAATTTACTATTGTGAGCATTGTACTTTGACTATTTTTCTGTTATGCGCACGCCAGTTGGCGCCTTTTTCTGGTTTTAGCGAATATTCTTGAAGCGCTGAATCGCCAGTTTGGCTCTAGAATCCAGAGCAGATGCTCTCTGCGGGATCAGCTAGTTCTATAGAAATGTGTTTAACAGTTCATACAAATAATATTGCGTTGCTCTTAAATGTTCAAAATGCGATTGTGATAAAACTGTACTTGATGGATTTTTGTTAATTCTTTTCCCAGAAATTAGCACCTAAAAATATATTAAAAATCCTTAATTATTTTAAGACAATTTTTTTCATCGCTGACCTATGTTATTAATCAATTAATTGTTAATAAAGATGTGAAAATATTAAAATAATGAAATATCATCAAGAACACGCAAGTGTACAAAATTTCAAAAATGTAGAACATCAGAAAGTGAGAGTGAAATTGATTTAAAAATTCTAGCTTTGAAAACATGAAACGAATCGAGACAAACAAAAGTGTATAATTATGAAATTGTATATTATCGTGAAATTGTTCGGCATCGTATTGCCTTATTTTATTTCTTTTAATATTAATGTATTTGGTGTTTGCATGTTTTATTCTATTATTTTTTATATTCTATTATTTTACTTTATTTCAATTCGAAGTTAGTGCATGCTATGTATTTTTGCTTCTCTGCATGATTAGTTTAACGTATCCGTCAGGCGGCGCTACTAGCTTGTTTGCAATTTATTGTCAATGATTCTGCTCGCATCACCCGTACTGACGGGAGGCAACTGTTTTTTTCTCCTATTAACAACCGCACGAACGAGCCGCATATATTGTTTAACTTTTCATTTGTCTCCGCCTCGTCGAGGCACACTTGTTCTTTACTGCAACATGCAGTTTACATTAATTCCTACTCACCTATGAGAGGTGACCGTCCTCCTACAAATAGTAGGTGATTAATTCTGAAGAAATGTATATGATTTTATGTAATGGTGAATATAGGACCCTTAACATGTAACTCTTTAACTGTTATGTATAAACTGTTTAACTGTTATATACTAACTGTTTAACTGTTATGTATTAACTGTTAACTATTATGTATTAACTGCTTAACTGTTATGTATTAACTGTTTATACTGTTATGTATTAACTATTTAACACTGTTATGTATTAACTGCTTAACTGTTATATATTAACTGTTTAACACTGTTATGTATTAACTATTATGTATTAACTGTTTAACTGTTATGTATTAACTGTTTAACTATTATGTATTAACAGCTTAACTGTTAGGTATTAACTGTTATGTATTAACTGTTTATACTGTTATGTATTAACTGTTTAACTGTTATGTATTAACTGTTTATACTGTTATGTATTAACTGTTATAAGACTGTTTTCCTCCTTCTTTATCTAAAACAACACCAAAGGCTAAATCATCTTCAATCAATGCATTTTTCTAATTAGTACATAGCTCCAAAGTTTTATTTGGAATTCGTGATCTACCAGCAGAATCAACGCACCGCAAACGTAGCACTAACAATCATGAAACAAGCCATGTTAACAAAAAGTGTATAAAAAGCAACTTTTGCTTAAGTAAGAGAAATTTTAAATGGACCTTTTTCTCCTCTTTTTATTATTTCGGATTCAATTTTCCATATTAATATCAATCCTAAACGAAAGCATTTTTTAAAATTCTTGGTAATTCATTTTAAATCTCTTATCGCGACTCTTATATGCATTTACTGTTTTTAAGCGTAATATTTTATTTTTACATGAAGATAATGTATCTTCCCTTGATTTTGATTTAATTATTTTATTACTTTCTCGTATACGAAGTCTGCAAAGAGAAAGTATTGTAATCGTCAAAAAATTCGAACTCGAGATTTTGACGCATAGTTTTAGGCCTCCCTGAGTCCGAAAAACACAATTTTGGAATTATGTCTGTCTGTGTGTATGTCTGTCTGCTTGTCTGTGTGTCTGCGAACACGGTAACTCAAAACTTATTAAATCTACAGGGATGAAATTTGGTATGTGGTCTTTACATATAATTTGTAGGTTTCTATCAAATTTTGGACAAAATCCGTCCACGGGAAGTCTGTCTGTATGTATGTCCGTGTTAAGGTGAACGCGATAACTCACAAACTTAAATAGCAAGGTGTCTAAAATTTTTTACACATTTTTATCACCAGGACTGTAGGTTTGCATCAAATTTTAGAACAAATCCGTCAAAGGGTTGACTGTCTGTCTGTATAATCGCATACTTCCGAACGCAGTAACTTCTTTAAAAAATTGCTTTGATAAATGAAATTTGGTATGTGGCCTTCTTACCTTAATGGTAGATTCGTGTCCAATTTTTGTCTCAATCGGTTAAAAAAAGGCGTTCAAATTTCAAATTTCTTTTTCTTTATATTGCACCCAGCCCTATTGGTAATCAAGCCGGCTTCTAATTCCATTTCCGCTTTGGACGACCTTCGGAAATCGTCGTATGACGTTTCGCTTATTTTTTCTCTTCTGCGTTAAGGGTTCTTGTTCGTTTTACTGTTTTTTAACTTATTTTATTCTCTACATGTGTAAGGAGTATACGAGAAATGTTTAGGGGAGACCACACCAGCTGGTTAGTTAGTTTTTTGCAGGGGTTTTTATTAGGGGGTTTCTTTAAGTTGTTTTTAACTTTTTGCATTTTTAATGCCTTTGCTCCTGCCCTTTCATCCTGCATTTAAGTTTAGAAAACGATCAATATAAACTTCAATATAGGAGTCGTAATATACAGAAATGTATTGTTATACTATAAACCTACGTTACTTTTTACTTTTTAGACGGATAACAGAAACTGATAGTTAATCGAAGTTTTACTGTAATAGGAAGGCTACTAGAGGTGGACTTCTAATTGTGAAGACGACAAGAGAGCAGGCACCCTCTCTTCAAACTTCTACACCAAGATGAGAAACAGTTTTTGAAATGAGTCAGATTTAACGTGTAATTAAGGCGTAACATTCGCGACACAAAGGTCGCTCAGAGAGGCACTTCCCCTTCTCCCTCTCTCGTATACGAAGTACGCAAAGAGAGAGTACTGTTGTACTCTTTAAAAAAATTCGACATCGAGATTGTGTTGAAACTCCACGTTTCAGACCTCCCTTAGTCCGGAAACACAATTGTAGAATTATGTTCTGTCTGTCTGTAAACACGATAACTCGAAAACTATTAGAGCTGCAGGGATGAAATTTGGTACGTGATCTTTACACATTTTTTATGTTTCTATCAAATTTTGGACAAAATCCGTCAAAGGGTTGACCGTCTATCGGTCTGTATAATCGCATACTTGTAAAAATTATAACTCTTAAACCCTTTGGCTTAGATAAATAAAATTTGGTATGAAGTATTCTAACATTAATTATAGATTTGTGCCCAGTTTTCGTTTCAATAGGTTAAAAAAAGGCGTTCAATTTCCGTATTCAATTTTCTAACTATTGTGGCAACTTCGCGCGCATGCGTACTGGAGCAATCTCTATGCACGCTATTCAGCGGCTTCATGACGAAAGGCTTATGCGTAATGACTCCTGCTTGGCCCTTTTTTCTTCCCTTTTTGCTCCTTTTTCGCCGTTTTGGCGAATTTTGATCCTGATTGGATTATTTTATTTCCGTTTGTTTTGTTGTTTTCACGTGTCGTGGGGAAAGTCGTGGCATTCTGGGCGTAAAGCAGATTCGAAATTTTTATCCGCGCGAGGGTGCGGGAAAATGACACCTTATACGAGAGTTTTTGAGAAATGAGTACACGAGAAAGTTTAGGGGAGGTCACTCCTGCTGGTTACTCTCTCGTATACGAAGTACACAAAGAGAGAGTACTGTACTCCTTAAAAAAATTCGACATCGAGGTTGTGATGAAACTCCACGTTTCAGACCTTTTTTAGACTGGAAACGCAATTTTGGAATTATGTCTATCCGGATTGTGAATGCGGCAACTCATTATCACTTTCACATGCACACGGAAAGACAGACTGATAGACTTCCCGTTAACAGATTTCTTCCAAAATTTGATAGAAGTCTAAAATTTTGATATAAAAACGTCATACCAAATTTCATCCGCCTATCTCGTTGCTTTTTTTAGTTGTCGGGTTCACGGACAGACAGACATACAGTAAAGCATCGTTAATACGTCTATCATGGGACTGACGTAAAACGACGTTTAAATGAAAAGACGTATCATCGAAATTGTAATAAGCAACTTTGATTATCACAAATTTAATGCTACTAATGAAAATTTATTTAAAAGTATTAAGTTTTTTAACATAGTAATAGTATAATACTTCCCAATATGGAAATCAATGATTAAATTTTAAAATTAAACATAAAAGAGATTATTTTAACATTGAATGTCAAATAATCATAAAAGTGAGAAAAATCATACCTTTATTGCATATCTTGAGTACTAATTATACATATCTTGTTCTATTTATGTGCATGCAGGGAGGCGTTTAATGAAGAAAATCTTTAACCGACGTCTGACGTGCTGATTTCAGTTTGTATTAAGTACAACATTATGAATAGAATTAAGTTCATTGAATGTTTATTCATTATTCTTTTGACAAAAGAAATAAGTTCGAAGATTTTCAATGGATTCCATTGTGTTTTTAAAGGAAGCTAGAATAAATTCTTCATCATCGCTTAAGTTAACACCAGACAATTTGTCTTCCATTATTTCATCAATTGTGAATAACTTTGAAGTCGTGATATCTTTATCACAATTCGCATACTAGAATGGAGAAAGTTTTCACATTTTAGAACGGGGGAGAACGACGTATAACAGAAGGCTTGCGTCGTATAAACAAAGTATTTTATCATTATAATGAATTCGAATGAATCGGGACTCTTATAAAACGACGTATAAATGAGAAACGTATAAACGTTACTTTACTGTAATTATAAAAATATGTCTTTTGCACTCTGGGAATTCTAAGACATGGTAATTCATTAAAATCTCGTGATCGAATTGTTTGACGAATATAATACTATCAATAAAAATGCTTGCTTAGCTTCGAAAACAATAAAAAAATCTGCCCAATAGAAACAACAATCTTTTGTGAACTGATCATGTATAAGTAATTCAAATGGTTCACAGCAATAAAATAAATTTTTTCAACGATGTAATATTTATAAGATTTTAATATTAAACAACTTTTTATTCCTTATGAAAAAAATTCCATTTTAACGGACTTCTTTAAAAATTCAATTTCAAAACATTTGTTTCCTAAGATAATTGTTTTACATTACAAAAGCTTAGCCAGTATTGGCCCTCGTGCCATAAAATAATCAATCAAAATTACGAAGAGAATGCGTATAAAATATTTCAATTTTTTTTTAATTTACAGAAAACTTATTTTTGCAAAATTTTTAAAATTTACAGAAAAAAAAATCTTTGCACTAATAAAATTCGTCATTCGTCCCCTGTTTGGTTCAAAATTACGAGATCCGTGCCAGTGTGTAGCTTTGTTGAAGTTGCCCGTACGTATCTTTCCAACATCATGACAATAAAACCGATCCAATCAGAAATTGTACTGATAATTTGATACACATTAAAACAAACACTGTTTCGAACATTTTGTGCTCAACAAATCAAAGTAAAACAATAAGAGATTTGAAACTTGTTCTAATCGAGTATTCCAATGCTATTTTGAATGTAAATGTTAAAAGAAAACAATTGATTACGTTATATTTGAAGAAAATAGTGTTCTTTCAATGTATGTACATTTTGAGCAAAACAATACAAAATAGCATAATAAAACGAACACTTGTAAATCAAACATTTCTGCAGATAATTTTGCTATTTCTTGTAATTATATTTATTTCTTTTACTAGAATGTAAAATAATTGTAGGAGGTTTAGCATTCAATCAATAAAATGAAATATTTCAATAATAATAAAACTTCTTATCACAAAAATGAATTTAAACTTTTCAAGTGCTTATCGGAAATAATGGTTTGATTATGACTCTGAAAAATATAATATTTGGCTATAATAAATATATTAGATAAACAAATGCTTTATTTAAAGTTATTACAAGAAAAGTTCTTTGTTGACTCAAAGAATAGGCGATACGGAGAAAAAAAATCTTTAAAAAAGGATACTTTTAACGATTTCATATAGATGGCGCCACAGTATCCCAAAATCAACTTTTTTATTTCTCCTACAGTTTCGTGAACAGCCAACTAGCTTTTACAGGGGCAAAACAGAATCGTGTAACAAAAATGATATCGGGGAAGTGTTCAGTTTCGTTTCCATGTTATGAGGGGTATAAGTATAAAGAGGCAAGTGAGTATAGATGTCCCGGATGCCAATCTTAAGCGCCACCGCAAAGACGAAATGTTAGTGCGTTTATTTCATTCTTTAAGGCCAAATATGACGAAATAACGCAGAAAAAAAAATACAATGTCGAGGGTACTGTTTATCCTTGTTAGACCACTGCAAGTTACTTTGGAAAAAATTGTAATTTACAAAAATTATTTCGTAGTTCAGTCAAGAAAATATTTTTTTTTCCCCAACAGGACACTTTCCTCCTTCCCCTTTTTCACTCGCAGGAGTTTCTTTTTTAAGATCTTTTTTTAAATCGTAAAAGTTCGTCAAACTTACATTTGGTAAGATATAAAATAATTATCAGTTCTCACAAAATAACTAATAACAGAAGCCATGTTTGAAGAAATTTACTTTGAAAAAATTAAACCATTCTAATTCACAGAAGTTATTTCGTAGTCCAGACAAGAAAAAATATTTTTTCTTCAAGACTTCCCCCTCCCTCACTTTTCATTCATCAGAGTTTCTTTTTAAGATTTTTTTTTTTAACTTAAAAGTTCGTCAAACTTATATTTGGTAAGATAAAAAATAATCCTCAATTCACGTAAAATAACTAATAACAGAAGCTGTGTACACATGCTTGAAAAATTTTACTTTCCAAAGCAAGTTACATTATTTGTCACTCACATTCGTTTTAATCCTTTGGTATTTCACAAAAATTGAAGAAAATTTTTAAATGAAGCGTGTGATTCAACAAAAGATTAGCATTGCAAAAGTAACTGTGAAAGGTATCTCCGTTTTGTATTAAATAAATATCATTAAAAAATCAATGCTATTTAAGATTAATTGATTTCTGAATCAACGTACCGTTTTGTATTAATGCATGGGTTACTGGAGATGGACTTTCGGTTTTTCGGGGCAACAACCGAGTCGGAAAAGACTACTAAAATGAATAGATTTTATCAATTTCATTTCGGAACGCTAGATAGGAGAAGGTGTTTTTTTTTTTTTTTATTTTTTATGTGAAAATTTTTTTAAAAAAAAAAAGACGGGGGCAGTCTCTGTGAAACAGCCGCTGGGATTGAGGGTCGTAGACTTTCTTACCTTACTGAACTGCGACTTTCTGTGACTAAAGTAGCTGTACGTGAAAAATACGTATTAACTCTATAGTCTATAGTGACTATTAGTCTAGTGTGACTATGTGACTCTATCTATGTAGAATTCTCCGTGATTTTCACCAACTTTGCAACTCGATTGTGACTAAACCGTAATTAGAAATTCTGAAATTATTTTTGCAATTTTCAATGTCTCCCTTTCTCTGTTAAATGAAATTGAAACCAACTCGCTATGTTATTTGGTTGCGGAGCTATAAGCGTTTAACTTTAGCACGAAATTCGACGTAATTCAACAGTTCTTGAGTAATATTTCGCGCGATCGATGAATGAATTGCCTTAGTCTGCGTGCGCGCGCATCGGTCGTTGTGACGTCATCAAATTTTTTTGTGATTTTCACCAACTTTGCAGATCGACTGTGACTACACCGTAATTCCAAATTCTAAAATTATTTTTGCAATCTTCAATGTCAACCTTTCTCTTAAATGAAACTAAAACCAACTCTCTATGTTAATTGGTTGCGGAGCAATAAGCGTTTAAAAATACCACGAAAAGCGTCATAATTTTTCCTTTCCCGACACAGCATTAGACCACTATGGAAAGACGTAAGTTTACGTCAAAAATATGGAAATAATTTCTAAAAGCTAAGTATTTCAAAACTGTGAAATACGGTAAAGTTCCATTTTTATGTCTTTCAAGGGACTCATTTGAAACGATGTATAAACGCAAAAACGTAGAATCGAAGTTTTAAGAAACAACTTTGATTATTACAAATTTAATGCTACTAATGCAAATTCATTTAAGGGTAATAATTTGAAAGTTCTTTAAGGATTTAATAGTATATCAGTTCATAGTTATTGAAAACAATAATGAAGTTTTAAAATTAAACACTTATCATAAAAGTGAGAAAAATCATACCCTTATACTATATCTTACTATAAATTATGCATTTCTTATTTTGTATGATTTATGTGCATGCAGGTCGTTATTTGGAAATGAGGTAGGAAAAACATTTTATCCCTCCTGCTTTATAGGAAAAGTTACCTCCGGAGAAATAATAACTGAAGCAAAAAATTTGTAAATTTTAGAAAATAAGAAAACGATTACAACCTAAATTTGCGTCGTATAAGCGAAGAACTGTATCATTACAATGGTTACCAATGAATCAGAAATGTGATGAGACGATGTATAAATGTAAATGATGTATAAATGAAAAACGTATAAACAGTGCTTTTCTGTAGTTAACTTTTTAAAAAACAAGAAGAAATAAAATAGAATGAATAGTATATTTCGCAATTACTTTTGCTGATTTTTTCTTCATGCTGATTCATTCACATCAATCATATTTGTGTCACAGTTATAATTAACAAAGTTTAACAACGATATTAAATATAAATTAATTAAATTAATTAGTTAAATATTAATTAAAACTATTTGTATTATATAGAATGGCGCATATTGCAGCTAATTCTAATAAAATACAGATACAAATAATAGAAAAACAAAACAAAAACACAAAGTTAAAAAGTAAAGATTATATATAAGACACAGAAGATTCAAACAATAACGATAACAATACACTTTTTTGCGCGCTCAACGCAGCAGCATCAAATGATTGCATCAACAAAAATTACAACAATTAATATTTAAAACAAATAAAGTAGAATTTAGAAAGTAAAAAAATATTCAAAATGGAAGGAATGAATACGATGGACTTTTTCGAAGACCACTCGCCATAGAAGTTCTAAAATGGACAAAATTTTCTGTCAAGGGTAAGATTATAAATCAAAAGTATACCCTTTGTGGCCTGAATTTTGTCCAACCAATAAAGGAAATCCATTTCAGAACTTCTATGGCGAGTGGTCTTCGAAAAAGTTCGTCTTATTCATTCCTTCCATTTTGAATATTTTTTTACTTTCTAAATTCTACTTTATTTGTTTTAAATATTAATTGTTGTAATTTTTGTTGATGCAATCATTTGATGCTGCTGCGTTGAGCGCGCAAAAAAGTGTATTGTTATCGTTATTGTTTAAATCTTCTGTGTCTTATATATAATCTTTACTTTTTAACTTTTTGTTTTTGTCTTGTTTTTCTATTATTTGTATTAGTGTCACCGTATTCTATGCATAGTAAAGATTAGGTAGGAGCAGTGGCCGCTCGTCAGCTCAGAAACAAGCAGTGCTGCAAAAGTTGTATAGACCTAAGTTGTAGTTAATTTTGTGCTGATTAATTTGATATATACTGATGTTATACTAAAAATTGATATTTTTTGAGTTATAAATAAAAAACCCCAATAAAAAAAATGTTCATGTTTTTTGGCTATAACTAAAATTCCAACAAAAATTATTGGTGCCAAATCTCAGATTCGTAATCAGCACCCCAAAAAACATAAGGAAACAAAAAATTACAACTCCTCCAGAATTGGATTTAAAAAAAACTACTTAACGACTGAACTACTGAGAAAAAGCGAAAAAAAAGCTAAATAAAGAAGTGGCGCCGAGTTAGAGCTGGGAAAAATGCAGCTCAAATGAATGCAATTTCAAGATGAGAAAGGGTTGTTTTCCTCTCGCTTCGCTTTGCTTATTGCATAATTTCGGAACTTCAGGAGGGGCAAAACTTGCTGCAGCTCTGGTCTGTCTCTCTCGCAATTCTTGATTGATTTTTCGTCTTCCTTTTACGTTTTTTTACTTTTTTGCCATTTTCGTTGATCACTGAATTCTTAAAATGGAAAAGTAAGCCAATTAGAATAAAAACGAAAATACAATATTTCAGGGGGGACTTCAGCTCTTATGGACGAGCCGCCACTGGGTAGGAGAAATCGTCAGAAGCTAACTTTAAAAAAAAATTTTAATTCAGTTAATGCTTTTTAAATATGACATATTTGTTGATAAGTAAAAATTGAGGCAATTCGGGGCATTTAATTCAAATTCGGAACACATTTTTAATTTAAGGCAAAAGAGTTAAAAATCGGAATTGTCTCGGCTGATCAAATCTTTTTATATATAGTCATAGAACAAGTTGGGAATTTAAAATTAGTTTTTAATTAATTATTAAGTCTACTTAACTATTTCATTTATTAGTTTTCCAAATTAGTTTTGTAACTGAAAAATAAATTTAGTTCATTTTTTTTCAATATGAGCTGCTTATTTATTAATGAAATTCGGAACAATTAGGAATATTTTTTTTAAAATTCGGAACATATGCTTTTCGGAATACTTTTTCAACTCGGGACAAGCAATCAAAATTCAGCATCGTCTCGCCTAATCCGGAATGTCTGGTCACCTTAGTATTACTGTCACCAGTCCTAAACACATGATAAATTTTCCGTAAAACCGAGTCTTAAACCACAAACTCAACAACTAAGTCAATTCAGCAGCATAGGTATTTCATTCGGCTAAACATTTGGCATACTCAGCTTTCCCATAACACGGTTAATTCGTTCCGAGCTATATTGCAACCGTGTTAAGAGAAACCTACACACTTAGTACGATCAAAGGAACATGACAGAAAAGTTCGTGGTATTTGAGGAATTATCAAGGATAAAAATCAGCACTTAAGTCTTTTCTAATAGAACATGAAAACCTTATTAAATTTCAACATGACCAAAACAATGTTACAAATTTTGACTCTTCCTCGGACTCAGAAACAGTCTCTCCCCAACCCCCCAAGAAGACAAACAAGGATCCAATCGTCTTTGAACTCACGAGTTTAAATTTACTTCAGAAATGACTCAAGACTCTTAACTTTTTTTCTCTGTATTTTCTTATGTCTGCAAAAGGCAAGATACATTACATATTTCATCTAATCAAACAATCAATATAAAAATGTAAATTGTTTATAGTAAATTGTATAACAGCCTCAAGGTTTGTCAGGAGTCTGCTACTGTAAATCACTCCTTGAAATTTTTTTTGTTGGAATCAATAGATTCTACTACGCACACCCATCCAAACTGCAAACCGTTGATCTGGAATCAGGTGTGTATCGTAGAGTAAAGTAAAGGTACTTCAGGAATGCCCAAGTTTAGTTGAAGTAATTAGTTTAGTGCCTAATTTAGTTGAAGTAACGTCCCGGTTTCGAGCTGCACTAAGGTTATTTTGCGATGGAGTTCTTAATTTTGAACCTTCATTCAGTGGCGAATCCAGGGGGGCTATCGGGCTGCAGTTCCCCCAGAGCTAAGCCAGAATTCTTGATTTTATTTAAAATCACTATAACTGTTTGTTCTTAATTTCTATTCTTTAAAAAAATAATAAAAACGTGACAATATTGCTCTCTGACTTGACAGGCTCGAAAATTTTCCTACTTTTCTAGTCATTCCACTTGTACTTATAGCGGTAACGCTATTGCACATTTCAAACACTTTAGCGTTTCGATGGAGTTAAGTAAATATTCAATTTGAGTGAAACATATTGTTTTTTGAAGAGGTAAACATTTAAAAACTCGCCTAATGCATTATTGTGTTTGATGATTAATGCGAAACTTACGACGAAAGAGACACACAAGTGAAGCTCATCATTCACCAGACTACAAAAACGTAACCAACAGCTCTATATCCGCTTCCTGCACATTTTGCAAGTTGTGAAGATTAGATGAAGGCAGCTCGCTCGTCGTTTTTTATTAGGTTACTTATTTTACATTTTATATATGTTTTTGAATGCGAACAAATTGCGTAAATATTTAATTTGTGTAAAACGAACTAGAAGGCTTGACATCCACACTAATTAATGCATTCTCGTGTGCTTACGGTTAAAGCGAGACTTCGATAATCTATGGCGAAGGAGATACACAATGGGAGCGCATCATCCACCAGACTACAAAAGCGTAACTAACAGCGCTATATCTGCTTCCTGCGCATCTTACATATACAGCAGTCAAGTTATGAAGATTATATGAACGCAGTATCTCTCGTCCAAAATATTCTGTTATTGCACATTTCAAACACTTTAGCGTTTCGATGGAGTTAAGTAAATATTCGATTTGAGTGAAACATATTGTTTTTTGAAGAGGTAAACATTTAAAAACACACCTAATGCATTATTGTGTTTGATGATTAATGCGAAACTTACGATGAAAGAAACACACAAGGGAAGCACATCATCCACCAGACTACAAAATCGTAACTAACAGCGCTATATCCGCTTCCTGCACATCTTGCATATACAGCAGTCATGAAGATTAGATGAACGAAGTTCGCTCGTCGAAAATACCCTGTTTTCTGTTAAGTTAGTTGTTTTACGATTTAGATATGTTTTTGAATACGAACTAATTGCGTAAATATTTAATTTGTGTAAAACGAACGGTTATTTGGAAGGCTTGACATCTACACTAATTAATGTATTCTCGTGTGTTTATGGTTAAAGTGAGACTTCGATAATCTATGACGAAAGAGATACACAATGGGAGCGCATTATCCACTAACAGCGCTATATCCGCTTCCTGCACATCTTCCCATATAACAGTCGGGCAGCAAAGATTAGATGAACGCGGTATCTCCCGTCGAAAATACCATGTTATTGTCAGTTAGTTCCTGATGCGGATGTTCTTTTGCAACACTACCCAAAAACCGACTCTCAATTAGGACCATTTATCAAGAGCCCCGAGACCAAGAAGAAGAATAGTTTGCGCGCAAAAAACCCTCAATAAAACGTCCAAACCATCGATCCATCAAGTTAATTGGTGGCTATAATTCAATTAGGACTTCACGTCTTTAACTGGGGGAAAACAATATCGTGACGTCCGCAATTGTTCCGATCCCATGAAAGTTGATTGCTTTATATCCGAGGTCCGCTTTGGGGTGTTATGAGGGGTTTTGATTGAGAGGGGAAGAGAAATGAGAGTGATTATCTCGTTGTTTCATCTTGATAAATAAATAGACAGATAAAATGAAAAGCTACTTAGTGTTAAAGATGTTTGGCTGTATAAATGTTCACGCATTTGTTTTTACCAAGCCTCTTACTACACTGCAATCTCATCACTTGGTTTCCATATTGCATGTAATGTAACGTCAGTGTAAAGGTTTTGCAACATAAATGTTAACTGTTTGATACAAATAAGCCTCTAACAATATGGCATTCGTTAACAAGGTTTTCATATATCACCCCACTAATGTAAAACTTCAGGTGCACAAATGTTGACGGGCTTGATAGGCAAACCTCTTGAAGTACGACATTCTTATACCGTGGTTTCCAGATAACACTGTATAGGAAGTCTCGACATTCTTCAACTTCAAAGAGACGGTTTCCATATAATAGGTTGAAAATAGAACTATTTTTTATATAGCATTTTCTATTTAACACTGTGATGTTTTAAAAGTTGATGACAAACTAGAAAAGATTTGACCAGAAGAAAATTCCATATCGATGATTAGTTGATTTAGAGGAAATTTTCTTTCTCTGATTTTAAAGCTGGCAGAATATTGAAAAATTCCATATCGATGACTAGTTGATTTAGAGGAAATTTTCTTTCTCTGATTTTAAAATTGGCAGAATGTTGAAGAATAATTTTTGGTTCAGGCCTTGTGTAATGAATACGTAATCATTAATTTTCTTTGCCACGTTCGCAATTAACTTTTCAACATGAAGAAATATGACCCAAGTCCTTGTGAAGCTAAATTTTTCAGCTCCAGAATCTTCTTCCTAGCACCACTAGTTAAACTTTTGCCAACTTCAAAAACTTCATATGTTTTTCATTGCACAACGGATAATATCGAATACGAAGCGAGCGAAGATTAAGTACTGTAATAGCCAAAGTATTCAACATTGAATTTTTTATAAATCTCCATGTTTTCTACCTCCTTGATTTCGAAAACGCAACTCGAGTAATTTGCAATTTCTCAATGTCTGTCTTACACATCCTTAAGCGTATATCACACGGACAGCTATCGTACGCTGTTTTCGTCAGCATGAGCGCAATGCCACTCACCAAAAAAAGTTTGTAACACGTGACCGATCAGACAAGATGACGGAAATCGTTGGCTGTATTCAACCGGCTTGAAAATGCTCACGATACTGACGGAAAATCGTTAGCAGCGTTAATTCAAACCAATCGGGTGTGACTCTGACGGTGACGTAGTTTGCCCCAGCGATGACTGAAATCCGGTTTGGCCGGTTGTCTCAATGCGTCACATGTTACAAACTTTTTTGGTAAGTGGCATTGCGCTCATGCTGACGAAAGCAGCGTACGATAGCTCTCCTTGTGGTATACGCTTTATAGAGTATCCATGCTTTGCTTCACAGCGTCAAATTTAAATGTCTTGATTTTCAGAACTCCTCATGTGTACTTTTTTTAGTATTCTTAAAAATGTTCGATTTTTTTAAAATCATATTTAACTTTATTTAGCTTTGCCTGTGGGTATGTGGCTTCTTTACATCATCATGCTCCTATTATGGCTTCTTTTTTATCTCTTCAAAACGATTTTACCCTTGTATTTCGAGTACAGTTTTATATTTCGATTTTACACATTTCCATAGATTGAAAATAAATGTTTAAGTATCATGAGTGTGGCGCAACATAGCCAAAATTGGCTTTTGCGCCAAAAAACTCGAACCAACTCAAGCTCGAAAACAACATCTTTGTTTTTTTTTTATTTGTGAACATGATAACTCAAAAAATGATGTGCTGTGATGTGATGATGTGATTATACCTGGCGCAAGATCCTTTTAAGGATAAGCTGCGCCGAAACAAGGTTTCAGTTCAAAATCTTGTCTTCAGTTAAGAAAGTTTCAAATCAACCGTTTTGCTAAGAACTAGTAAAGTAAAGGTAAAATTAAAAATTCATATGTCATTAAAAAAACCAATGTCCTTTAAGAACAGAAATAAATTAGCATGAGGCTTCTCTCCAAGCAGGAAAGACAAGTTAAAATCAATACTTCGAAAATATTTTAAACGGATTCTGTTAAAACTAGAACAATCGATTAAAACGTGACGAATGGTAAGAAGAGCATTACATCTACTGCAGACTGGTGGGGATTCTCCAAACAATAAGTACTCAAAAAATGAAGCGAGATAGAGGTGAGATATTTTTTATGTTGTCTTTACACCAAAGGCCGGATAGTTGGGAGTCTACTGTAATTATGAATTGCTGCAACTTACGTTGTATTATTGAATTAGAGTTTATCAGCTCTAAAAAATGCATTGCTGCTTGAGCTCGGACTCCTGAAGATCTAAGCTAATACCTTCCTGTCACAGATGGATACTCATTAGAGAGTATTTCAACTAAATAGTTACCTGCCCCGCGATTTTCACGGGTTAGAAGTCATTATACTTTCTGTGGCATTACGCCAATTTCACGGGGTAGTTGTAGGGGAAAGAACGCAATAAAATCTTGGATCTGGTTTGCTGAGAAAAGTGATATAAACTATTTTTTCTTCCTAAAAAGAAATGTAGGAACTAATTTTGAATTATAAAAATCACTCTTTTTTTTGTCGTTTAAGTTGGAATTAGGGTTTTTAAAAAGAAGTGTTTTTTATACATTTTTAGTGAACTTGATTTGTTTCATGTTTGTAAAGATGGAATATCCTTATCGATTTTTTACTCACTTGCATATGTACTAGAGTTTTGAAACTCACTTCCGAGAGTTTAAGAGTTAGACCAAGAGACTAGAATTTGTGTGTGTGCTCTCGATAACATTCACTATTTTAATATATTCAGTGAATCAGAGGGAAAAAATTGGTTCCAAGATTCCATAACAGTTGCGAGAATGAATTATAAATTAAAGGCTAAAAAGTAGAAAATAATTAAAAATTATAAAAAAAATACTTTTTAGTGGTCAAAAATGTGCTTTTAAAAGTTGTTTTTATTAAATTTATTTTTATTTGTACATCTTGAATTGACTTCTTGACAACGTAACTGCAAATAAAAAGACAAGTTAGACAACTTGAAATGGAAAGCTAAATTTCGGTAGACTCGAAAAATCAGCTCTGTGTGGAACTCTAGCACAGAATGAGAGTTGCATTCAGTCCCCTTTTTAGAAAAATTATGAACAAAAAATGGTGCAAAAATTAAGATTCTGCTTATTATGCAAAATATAGGGTAACTATATCAGTCTTCTTTTTCGAAACACAACTTTCTCCTTAAAAAAAATCAGAGGGGGAGGAGCAGGGTAAAGTCGGTCACGGTTACGAAGAATTCAAAGGCGTCTTTTATGGTAATTACATATCGGCTATGTATTCATTAGGGTATAGAGGGGACAAAAGGGGGTGTTCACCCGAAAATTGTAACTGCGATAACTGTATCCGCAGCGGCCGGCTGTTAAAAGAGCCGTATAATGACGTGCAATTTCCCCCCCAAGGTTGCGAAGATCACGATTAACATGTTAAGAATAGGCGAGGGCCTTTGCGTGGGAATAGTGTTGTTGCTTTTTCATTGTTTAATTCTTTCTTTCCTTTTTTTCAAGACTATTTTGTAGGAGTTGTAATTGGAAAAAGAGATTGGCTGTGACGTTCCTCTTTAGAAAGTGTTTGGGTGATTCGTTGAGAAGTGATTGTGCTTACGGGGCTTTGTTTGAAGTGATAAATATAATCGGATAAAATAGATGAATTGATAAGTCGATTTTTGATTAGGATGTTTACAAGTAGTGTATTTTTATGCCTGTTTTCCCTTAAGGGTACATACGACTCTTAAGGCGACCAGAGATATTCAAAATCATTTTTTGAAATTTTCAACTAATTAATTTGAAATTTTGCAGGCATTGATAAGCACACTATGTAAGACAACACACAAAATTTCACTGCGGTATTTATTTATTTCTGAGTTATGGGTACAAATGCAATTTTTAATAACAATTAATGGACTTTACGATAAATGTTCCAGGCGCTTCAAATTTTGTTCAAATTTCATGATATTCTACTTAAGTATAAAGACATATATGGAGAAGAGTTTTTGGCATTCATATTCAAGTTATTTTGTTGTTAAACCTTAAATATTTTCTTCTATATCAAATAACGGGCATAGTTCTTTCAGAAATCCATAGTTTCGAGTTATTATGTGGCTTCATTTTGAAGTTGCTTACTGAATCATAAAAATTAATTCCAATTTTTGTTTGAAAAGGGTCAGAGGAACTAATAACAAATTTAGAGTGATTTTGGAGCGCCTGGAACAATTTATCATAAATGCCATTAATTGTTATTAAAAATTGCATTTATATTTATAACTCAGAAATAAATGAATAAATTGCAGTGAAATTTTGTGAGTTGTCTTATATAGTGCTGTTATTGGTGCCTGAAAAATTTCAAATTTATTAGTTAAAATTATTTTAATGATTTTGAAGGTCCCTGGTCCCCTTAAACCTCGAAAAAATGAGGGGGGAATTATCAAATTCGATACATTATATCTCTGAAACAATGCAATTCCCAAACTCACTTTTTTTTCTAGAAAAATATATGTTCCTTCTCTTATAGTAAACACATTTTCAAACCTTTATATTAGTATGTATTTATTTGAGAGAGTAATAAATATGGGTATAATTTTTGGAGAAAAAATGAGGTAGCCACCTTGCGCGCTTGAATACGGATACAATATTGGTCTAAACACAATATTTTGAGTGTCAAGTAATACAAACAGTCTGTTTAAGAAACTGAACCACAATTTCTTAACATTTAAATTTAATTTCTATTTTATATACCAATTTAACATAAAATGTTAAAAAAAGTTAAAATTTCAACTTTTCTTACCCCCCAAAAAAATTTGTTTGGAGAAAATAACTACAAAAATTGTGATTTAATTTGTGGAACATAGTACAATACATATTCAGCAAAGATTTTATGTATAAATATTCAATAGTTCTTGAGATAATGTGCGCGCAATATCAAAAAACACGTTTTGAGATATAACGCTTTAAAGATATGGCCATTTTCAATGTTTACTTTGAACAGCTGATACATTTTCTTTCATAGCTTTCATAATTATGGAAATTTTTTAAGGCGGATTGTTCTAAATTGTTCAGAAATAATGAATATTTTTTTCATAAAATCGAAAATTTTCGAGGTTTAACAGTCTTATGTGCCCTTAAAGACTACTTTTTTTAGTGGAAGTCTTCTATACAGCCTTCTTTAAAGATTGTAAATCTATATAACGAAATTACTTGAATGAAGATAGAGTTGTGGAAGCAACGTTTACCGGAAGTAAAGTTAGCATGCGCTGAGACTAACTGCAGCGCTCCTCGAAGAGAATTTTGAAAGTTTGAGATTTTAGTTCTCAGGAAAAAGTACTCAAACGCATGACAAAAAGCAAAGAGACTTCAGATACAAATCTATGTTCCATTTAATATAAATAACTTATTTAATACAAATTTAATACAAAACGACTCTCTAAATACATCGATAACTTAACTAAAAAGCAATGAAATGGATATCTCAAGGTAC
>BGPR01005674.1:76648-90466 GCA_013235015.1 Araneus ventricosus
TCATGCTTCGTTCAGTTACGTATTGCTAAGAAGTATAAAATGCAACAGGCAAGATAAGTGAAATTTCGCTTGTGACTTGACTTTGGCAACAAAATTTCAGATTTGCGCCAAATTTTATTACAATCGGCCAACGTGGAGAGGCCAGAATCTATACATCATTATCTTCTTTATCCTTCAGAGTTTAACACGAACCGTCATTATGAATGCATAAAGAAAGTCGAGAGAATACTCAGTCCATTATCTCTGGTAGTCTCTGAATAGAGAAATTTTAATTCTAGCCGACCATGCTTTTGCGTCTCTACTTCACCAGAAGAAAGCGAAAATTAAAATTCATTTTTTAAGACGCGCCAGTCGAGGGAGGATGATTGTTTCTTCCTCCCCTCCTTCTTTTCAGAAAACTCATTTAGTGGTCGGAGGCCTATTAATAATCTCATTACGGACAGAGCGCTGCAGAAACAATTAGTTTGGCGCGGGTTCCGGATGCGAGCCTTCATCGAGTCCAGTGGAAATTTGGTGCGGGGTCAGAGGTTAATGAGATCACATGAAAAAAGTGAAAGTGTTCTTTTTTCATTCGTACGCGACCATCGCTCCACGCACGATTTGTGTATTAGCACCTAGCTGCTCATTCTAAACGCGTCGAAGGAACAATTGCGCCCCATTTCGCATTTTATAGAAGATTGGGATGTATTAAATAGCATGTTGATTAGAAAATGCCTTCTTCCTTATAACTCCAGGTGGCCTCCAGTTTTGAGTAGGTCTTGATTCTAGAAGTTCAGTATTTTTCCAAATTATTCTTGATTCTAAGTTTAGTATATTTCATTATTCCTTATTCTAGAAATTTCTAGTGTAATTTCAGATTATTCCTTTATTTTAAAAGTTTCCAATATTATTGCAGAGTATTCTTGATTCTAGAATTTTCCAGATTTTTCCAAATTATTCTGATTCTAAAGGTTTCCGTATTCATTTTCGCGCTCCTGCTGTTAGCACCCATTGTCTGCTCATTCAGGCGCGTCGAAGAAACAATTGCGCTCCATTTCACATTTTACAGAAGATCAGAGATATATTAAATAATGCCAGCTTCGAGCCAGCATACTTGCTCAGCACTGTCCTTGCCATTTGGCTGTTCGAGCTCTCATACTCCTGTTTTCAGTTTTAAATATTGCATGAAGATCAGTGGAACAGACCATAGCACAGTGATTCTTTGTAGACAACAGATTCCTTTAAGTAGAAATCTTTCAATAAACCTCATCTAAGTTGTAATGTTTTGTATAACTTTTTCACGAAATTTGGCACTTCAGATCCAAATACAGAATGATATCGCCCTAAATAAACAGTTTCCATCACCTCTAATTGGTATTTTTATAATGCGTTTGACAGCCATCTCAAAATTAAAACATTCATTCAAATAGCTTCAATTTCTCATTTAACAACCTGCATTCCAAAAAAGTTTTTTGAACAACAACTAATTTTCCTTTGTCAATCAATAAAAATAAATTTGAAAAGAAACAAAATCGTTTGGTATTTATTTTAAATTAAATTTTAACTGAAGAAAGATAATTATTTACAGATATGTCTTAACAAAATCGTCTCTATTAAAATTAAATTATAGAGATGTCTTAATACAGGAGGGAGGAAATTTAGGTCATTGGTTTAGGAGGAGATGTGGAACATAGCCACATACATACCCACGATGACTTTTATTTATATTAAGATTGCATCTCATTCTAATTTAATTTAGTTTTAATAGCAGACGATTTTGTTAAGACGTCTCTATAATTTAATTTTACTAGTAGACGATTTTGTTAAGACATATCTGTAAATATTATTATCTTTTCTTCAGTTAAAATTTAATTTAAAATAAATACCAAACGATTTTGTTTCTTTTCTAAATTTATTTTTATTGGATTGACAACAGGAAAATTAGTTGTTGTTCAAAAACTTTTTTTGGAATGCAGTGTTGTTAAATGAGAAATTGAAGCTATTTTTGGAATGAATGTTTTAATTTTGAGATGGCGTGTCAAACGTATTATAAAATACCAATTAGAGGTGATGGAAACTGTTTATTTAGGGCGATATCATTCTGTATTTATGGATCTAAGTGCCAAATTTCGTGAAAAAGTTATACAAAACATTACAACTTAGATGAGGTTTATTGAAAGATTTTACAATTTTAAAGGAATCTGTTGTCTACAAAGAATCTACTGTGGTTTTATGGTCTGTTCCACTGATCTTCATGCAATATTTAAAACTGAAAACAGGAGTGGCTGAGAGCCTCGAAACAGCCAAATGGCAAGGACAGTGCTGAGCAAAGTGGGTGCTGGCCGCGAAGCGGCTGGCATTATTTAATATATCTCGATCTTCTGTAAAATGTGAAATGGAGCGCAATTGTTTCTTCGGACGCGCCTGGAATGAGCAGACAATGGGTGCTAACAGCAGGGAGCGTGCGAAAATGAATACAGGAAACCTTTAGAATCAAGGAATAATTTGGAAAAATGCTGGAAAATTCTAGAATCAAGGAATACTCTGCAATAATATTGGAAACTTTTAAAATAAAGGAATAATCTGGAATTACACTAGAAATTTCTAGAATCAAGGAATAATCGCAAATATACTAAAAACTTCAAGAATCAAGGAATAATTTGGAAAAATACTGGAACTTCTAGAATCAAGACCTACTCAAAACTGGAGCGCCCACCTTGAGTTATAAGGAAGAAGGCATTTTCTAATCAACATGCTATTTAATACATCCCAATCTTCTATAAAATGCGAAATGGGGCGCAATTGTTCCTTCGGACGCGTTTAGAATGAGCAAGCAATGGGTGCTAATACACAAATCGTGCGTGGAGCGATGGTCCGGCGTACGAATGAAAAAGAACACTTTCACTTTTTCATGTGATCTCATTAACCTCTGACCCCGCACCAAATTTCCACTCGGACTCGATGAAGGCTCGCATCCGGGAACCTGCGCCAAACTAATTGTTTCTGCAGCGCTCTGTCCGTAATGAGATTATTAATAGGCCTCCGACCACTAAATGAGTTTTCTGAAAAGAAGGAGGGGAGGGAAGAAACAATCATCCGCCCCTCGACTGGCGCGTCTTAAAAAGATGAATTTTACCTTTCGCTTTCTTTCTGGTGAAGTAGGAGCGACGCAAGAAGTACCGGTCGGCTAGAATTAAAATTTCTCTATTCAGAGACTACTGTAGAGATAATGGACTGGAGTATTCTCCCTCGACTTTCTTATGCATTCATACAATAAGCCAGGTTCGTGTTAAACTTCGAAGGATAATGAAGATAATGATGTATAGATTCTGGCCTCTCCACGTTGGCCGATTGTATCGAAAATTTGGCGCAAATCTGAAATTTTGTTGCCAAAGTCAAGTCACAAGCGAAATTTCACTTATCTTGCCTGTTGCATTTTATACTTCTTCGTATACGAAAAGAAATCGGCAAAAATTCGAAATTAGAGATTTCGATAAACTTTCACGTTTGTATCTCACTAAGTCCGAGAAACCATTTTTAGAATTATGTCTGTCTGTTTGTCTGTGAATGCCATAATTCAAAAATGAAACTAGCTAGATTGGTGAAATAGGTATATGGTCTTAACACAATAATGTGTGCATCTATCACATTTTGGACGTTTGTCTGTAAGCTTTGGCGCATATAGACTATGGACACGTTGCCTGAACGTTACCACGTTACCCCGGGGGACACCTCTTGCACGTAGATGAGAAGCCGCCGGATAAGTAAGCAGAGTCTCACTTCCCCTGTGGGCATATTAATGGTGGGGGCTGTGTTACCCCCTCCAGTGATAGTACGTACCTCCTTCTGTAGGGGTCGGGCCGTGACCGGTGATGGATATTAGAACTCAGGCCTTAGTGCTCGAACTGTTGCAGAGACTTTCATTCACAGGTCCCTGGATGCCTAGGCAGGACAGGGGTAACACGATTTACGTTTACCTTAAAAACGCAATGAGCTAGGCAAATGAAATTCGGCGTATGGTTTTAACACTTAAATTTTACATTTGTACAATATTTTCGACCAAATTCGTGAAGGGTTTGACTGTTTGTTGGTTGTCTTTTCACGTGTATGTGAACGCGCGGAAGCTCAGAAACGCAATAAGCTCGAATATTGGATTTTAGCATATGATCTCTTTGCTCCACAATCTTAGATCTGTACGAAGTTTTGGATCAAATCGGTCAAAGGAAAGAGGTATTGTTCCCAAAAGCATACTTGACTCCCTTTTCCATGCGATGAAGCTGCACAAAGTGCGCCACACTGTGGAATTATGCGATACAGTCATAGGGAAGACACTCCCACAAGAAAAAAAGAATTAAAGCAAGCACTTATATTTGTTCATCCATTGGCAATTTTTTGCACAGGTGCTAGAGGCGATCGCCTCATGTCTCGAGACAATGGAGGGCGTCCAAATCTCTTCGATGTGCATCGCATTGCTAAGCTGACGGCGATTTTATGCCATTTGGTTTGGGGAGGGGCCTCAAAGTAATTTTACGCCTGTTGTCTCATATGATCAAAATTCGCCACTGAATTCATCGCGAGAGCTTCTTGAATTTTCTGAAAGAATAAATTTTTTACACTTTTGCCAATGAATAGGTGCATAATTTTGTATATTATTTGCAAATTTATTGCATATTTTTGTGTATTGTTACTTTAAAGAAAGTTAATTAAAGTAAGAATCAGAAAATCTTCGATTTTGTGTATTTAAACTAGATAAATTTTTCCTTTCTATTGAATGAGAAATTTGGCTCATTCACCTCAAAAGTCTGAGGTTAGTCAGCAATTATTCTAGAGGGTTTTTTTTAATAATTTACCATCTCCCAACAACAGCATTGTCCATTGTTTTAGTTATGACGGTTATAACTTAATTTTAAATTACTTGGATTATATTTTTATGAGATTAGTAATCAATCAGCATTGGTTCAATGCAAGGCCCCTCCTTTCCATTCCCTAACTTCCAAAGCCTGATTTCTTTTACTGATTTTAATTTAAATCTTAAAATTATTAAATATATATAAGAAATCCCAAAAAGCGTTTGGTTATTAATGATCCAAAATTAAAGTGAATCAAAATTCAGAAAAAGGTTTTGAAAGTGATATAGCAGATTGGCACCAAAAACTAAAAGTTTGAGAGCTGTTGCCATAGAGATTTTAAGGATCATAGACAAAGATTACCTAAAATACCGATTTTTATTTTATTGACTTATTCCGTTGATTTTACCCTTCTATTTATTGTGTCTAATTATCAAAGCTACGTCTATAATATTTTAGAAAATATTCAGATTTTTATTTACAATGACAAATGAAATATATTTACAAAGGAAAAACATGAAATAGACTTTTCTCTATGTTCAGTTTTCATTTTTGCCCACTGGCACACTTTAAAATAGCTGAGGCTTTTTTCCTATCTTTAGTTTTAAATTTTTGTACATATTTATATATATGGAGAAACTGTGCACCCAGTAAGCATTGATTTTCTTAGTATTTTGACATACAAAAACAAAGATTAAATACTATTATATTTCATCAAGTCTCAGGGTACTTTTCGTTAAAAATTTTATATTTAACTTAATAATGGATACATCTTAAAAACCATACATAATCTTATATAATATGTTTCAGTAACACTCAAAAAACTTGAAGCTAAAATTTTAACATTTGAATAAGCACTAGGGACTTTTAAAAAGCGAAAAAAAGAGAATATTTTAAATTCACTAAAGAGGCAGTTCGAGGTCAATGTTTTTTCTTATAAAAATGCTTTAATTTTAATGTAAGAATATAATACCATCAAAAATATTTTTAATAATGATTATAAGGGTGGGAAATGACGAGAGGCTGTCTTTTTCAAACAGCCGCTGATGTTAAAGGAGTAGGACTTGACTCGCGTGACTCCTTTCCGATTTTCATTTTTTTTTTTTTTTGTAGTTTCTGTTGTTACCCTTTTCCCCTAAAATAAGATATTAATTATGTTTTTAAAATATGTAGTTACCGAGATATAGAAGATCGCGCACCAATTCATGCGTCAGTAGTCGCTGAACTACAATTCCGATTTTCAATTTTTTTTTTTTTGTAACTTCTGTTGTTACCCTTTATCTCTAAAATAAGACATTAGTTATATTTTTAACATATGTAGTTACCGAGATATAGAGGATCTCCCATACAACGTTTTTGTGGCGTTCTGGAGTGTGAATAGAATTCCTTCCTGAGACCCTAATGGAAGGAACGTAGTCCTACGTTAAAAATGTGTTGAAAAGGCACATGTCCTTTTAAACCACCAGCATGGAAACCAGTCAACCTTCGATGGTACATCTTTAACCGAAGATAGCAGTCGCCCATTCCACATGCTTGGA
This sequence comes from Araneus ventricosus, assembly GCA_013235015.1. NCBI lineage: Eukaryota > Metazoa > Arthropoda > Arachnida > Araneae > Araneidae > Araneus > Araneus ventricosus. The sequence continues at coordinate 83,013 of BGPR01005674.1, forward strand.
TTATTTTCATCATCGACCTACTGGGCGGAACCGTCCAGGCGACATCAGGTCGATGCAAAAATTAATCCGTCCCAAACAAACCGCCGGCCGTGTTTCGTAGCTCTCATCGGCACCAAAGGGTTATTTTGGACAGGACGGAGGACGAACCCTTTATGCTTAGCGTCATGTCATCGCTCTGATAATGGCGGATGACGGATTCATCGACAGAACGGCTTGTGGCGCTCTGTCAGTTGATGCTTGTAAATTTGTCCGCTGATATCGGGAAACGCTGTCGAGTAAACACGGCGCTTATCAGGAAGCGGTTGTTGTATATTTGCGGATTCTATTTAGGTTACTTGTATCACTGGTCTATCGGGTAATGGTTTGGTTTTATGGCACAAAGGCCGGGATTCAGGGCCGGGTTATCAAATAGGCAAAGCAGGCAACTACCTGGGAGTGCTACGGCTTTTTTTTGTGTGTGTGTGGTATTTTTAGGGTAACCAGAATTTTTTTGGTTGAAATCCAGGCAATCCGGGGGGAGGAGAGTTGAATGGCGATGGGGGGTGAAGGTACAGTATGAAATTATAAAAGCTCTCTACCATAACACTGCTATCATAACACCAGCTCAGAGTCTGAAAAAGTGAAAAAAAATTAAGACGTCAGAATGCAACGAAGATATAATTTTTACTAATGTTTAGTAATTCAAAATTAATTAATGAAAAACTGAATGAAAGCGACACTGCCCAAACTTTTAATTTTCAGTTTGAACTGGGGCCTGGATAAGGAACATCATCCACTTTCTCATCAACAATGGATGTAAACAATGAATTTTCTTTAATTGGCGGAATGAAATCATTTTCTTTAATACGTCAGATTTTTCCTATTACAACCAAATTCCTCTCTCGCCACACTCACTGGCGTAAATCCGGACAGTTTGATGATTCGAACACCAGTCCGGACGCGAGCTTGAAGTCTGGACGTATGATAACCTTAGGTATTTTCTGGGTATTATTTGCTCTCATTTAACTTGCGAAGGCCCTGCACTCGAACTCATTCAAATTAAAATAAAATATTGTTTAAATTTTTAGAACTTTGTTTTAACAACATTCCTAATCAATTACCTTTTGTAAGTTCTAATGATGTTGCTTGATAATTCAAGGAAAATGTGGTGCTTTGTAATATACAAAAATGTCCGGTCATGTAATTAAATAGTTTTAAGATTTCGTTTAAAAGTTTTGTAATTTTTTTCATTATATTGCTTTGAATTTTTTTTTTATAAGCGAGGTACTGAAATCAATTCTCTTAACAGTTGCCCGGAATAAATTTTTTGTTAAATTTGTCAGGATTTGCCACTTAAAACTGCTTATACAGAGAATAAATTCCATTAACAAAACGTGCGCCTTATTATTTTTGTTTCTTACTTTACTACTATTACTTTCGATTTTATTTTTCTTTTCTTCTTGAACCTACTTTTCATTATTACAGCTACCCAGCCCCGCAGATCAAAAATGATTACGTCCTGATTTTCCATTCATACATTGAACTACTAACACTAGTTATAGTAATCGCACGTCATTTTATTTTGTAAAAAGTGACAGTAAAATGCATCAAAATAACAGCAAAAATATAACCTGGTAATCCACAATCTTTTCTTTCACAATATTAGCCTTAACTAAAAAGAAATGTAGAAAGGAAAACGATAAGTTGTTAAATTTGTGTTTATATGGTTTTAACAGTTTTAAACGGTTATCTAATATTGCCTGAGTGTGAAGCTTCTTAACGCCATGTCCTAACACAGATAAGCATTACAAGAAGAATCTTATGAAAGTCTGCAGTCCTCCGTCTACTTCATTCCTTGTAACCTTCTCGGTCTGCGTGTTGTCTTCCTCTTCATCCTCTCCCTCCTCTTCATCATCTTTCTTCCTTCCGGTGCATGTTAGATTATTTCATCGCCATTAAGCGAGAATGGGATGGGAATATAATACATGCACTCAAACCTTTACTTTCTCTTTAGTAACTTATCACGTATTTTTTATGTCATAAGCCTATTTACCCTCAAAATAAGATTTTTTTAAAAATATTGTTGATTAATTCAGTGCCAGTTAGGAGAGATTTTACTGTAAACAAAAAACCAGCCATTCAAACGAAAATAAAACGCCTTCTGTTGATACAAATATAAAATGCCATTTTTAAAATTAGATAAATGCATGTAAATTGCACAAAAGTATTTGAAATTCAAAAATTCATTGAAAGTGATTAATCAAAATTCACGAAAATTATTTTCAGAGGATGTGATCAAAATTGATATTTTAAGGTCTGTCTCAAATACGGAAAAGCATCAAATCAAGAAACTGGCATTCTAAGCTAATGATACTTCGAATCACAAAACAACAATTCAATTCAGCAGCTTCGATGCCGAAAAAGTTTTCCTTTCCTAACTGAGAACACGAATCAAGGCTTTCCCACACTGGACACGCGACACAATTCATCCATCCCTACTTGGTCAGTAGAACAACCTGCATCCTCCCCATTCTCCCACTGACTTTGTGATCTCGACAAGTCACTGGTCAAGGCACCCAAAAGGAGAGGCTGTTCCTTTGGCGTGCTTCCGGTTCGATGCGAATCTGCTGTCCACTTCCTCCAGATGTCCAGTGGGCGGAAGTGACGCCTTTTGTAGCCGCCGGAAGAAGTCCGGTTGAACGACCCCTGATAAGAAAAGAGAGTAACGGTCACTCTAAGGATTGACCAAGATGTTAGATGTTTTCCGAGGAAAAGATATGGCGGAAGAAAAAAAAAGGTAGTTGTCTGCTCACATGTCTAGAATTATAGCTGCAATCAGAGTTCTTTTCATTTTTATTTATTCTGTAGCAGTACCGGGGTGTCATATGAGATAATCCATTTACCAGTTTTGGGTAATCTAGTATCTGATTTTTGCGCTAAAAATCAAACAAAAATCAAATCATCCCACAAATCTAGTTTCGTATTTCTGATGTTAAATCTAGTATCTGAAAAACCAGATACCAGTTTGATGTTAAATCTAGTATCTGATTTTTTGCACGCAACAATCTTTAATAAATAAATATATAAATAAAACAAAATGAAATAAAAAATATACAGGGTGTCCTAGATACACCAGCATATTTTGTGCCCGTGATTGTATATACATTTACCGTGAATGTATTCGCTAAGAAAAGCAATCAGGACCGTCTCATCCAACGGTCTAATTGGCCTGTAGCCCAGGATCGCCATTGATCCAAAGGCGCCTAAAAATTTATTATTCTTTGCTGATTTTATTTTAATTTTGAACCTAAAAATTATTTAATTAAAATTTTTAATACTTTACATAATAAGTATGTCATAATTTGTTTAATAATCGCATGACTTTTTATTCTCCTCAATTATTTTATTAGTTAGTATTTCGTTGGGCCAAAGGCGCTCAAATTCCCAGTTATGGTTCTGATAAGGCGCCAAGTTACTCTAGCGCAGGCCGCTAAAATTCGTTAAAACGGCCTGAAAATTATTACCTATGCAATTTTTGCCTATCACACACAATTTTTACCTATCCTGGTCATTCCATTATCCATATCTCCTTGCTATGATCTAAGTAGATAAATCTATCTGTAGATAAAATAGCAAGATACACCCCTTCTACTCGATTTTGGATATATGAAATGTATGTTTCGATCATAAAAAAATTTTAATATTTCAAAATAAAACTTAATATCAGATTGTATTTTTGTAGACATCACGTACAACAGAGTACACATTTTGTATTTTCCATTTTATGTGCAACAATTATAGGTACATAGATCGAATGCATAGAATTTTTGTGGTTTATGTACAATTTTTATAATTCGTATGAATTAAAATAGCATTGAAAAACATAAACCCGATATAGACCTCTCAGTCGGACCGGAACTCGGTCGTAAGCTGAGGAGATCTTGTAATTGCAAAATATTTTATTTATTATTCCCCTTCTCCAAGCCAGTGTGCAGAATTGTGTACTTATATTCTAGAACAGCTGTTCCCAACCTATGGGCCGCGGACTACTTGTGGACTGTGGATAGCTTATTGGTGGGCCGCGGAACGCTAGTCACGAGTCAAAGTCAGCTCTGCACTGTAAAAAATTTCATCGCAAAATTACGGGCAGTGACCGGCAGCCCAGGGTCCGTCCACTGCCCGTTAAAATACATTTTGCCCGTAAAACATTCTGACCGTGATTTTATGAATGTGGCCGTAAACCTATGGCCGTAATTTCCTGGCCACTGACCGTAAATTTGGAAGTTGACCGTATAAAAGTTCCCGTTACTTCCTGGCCAGTGCCCGTAATTTTGGAAGCTCACCGTATAAAAGTGCCCGTGATTTCCTGGCCACTGACCGTAAATTTGGAAGATGACCGTACAAAAGTTCCCGTTATTTCCTGGACAGTGCCCGTAATTTTGGAAACTCACCGTATAAAAGTGCCCGTGATTTCATGCTCGCTGCCCACAATTTTGGAAGCTTAACCGTATAAAAGTGGCTGCCATTTTCTGGCAACTGCTTACAATTTTGGAAGTTGTTCGTATAAAAGTATTCGTTACTTTGCGAATAGCTCCTTTTAAACCTGAAAGTTTTCTGAATAAAATTACTCGTTATGTTCTGGATAATGCTCAGAATTTTTAAAAGTTGACCTAATAGAAGTACCTCTAACTTTTGATTATGATCTAGAATTTTGGTTCATGACCACAAATTTGAATGTTGACCACCTAAAACTGCCCCTCAATTTCTGACCATGAATCCAAATTTGAAATTTGCTCGTACAAAAATGCTCATTAATTTGGAAGTTAGCACCCCCCAAAAAAGTGGAAATTGGTTCCTGACCCCTGCTCATGTTAGGAGCTGATTGTATTAAGAAGAGCCCATTATGGAAGTACTGTAGAGGTTTCTTTAAAACCAGTATACATATAATCAGAAATTAATTATACTCGAAAGACAGAAGCCAAAAACAAAATATCTTAAAAACTTGAATACATTTTATGAAATATTTAGTACATCATTTCAATATGTGTAATAATGTAGAGGTATTAGAAAACACTAAATTTTTAGTATACAGGTAAAAGTTTACAGGTACTGTTAGTATACAGGTGCTTTATAAGTCATAAAGAAAATCTTAGACCAGAGACAATGTATAACTGTGTAATAGGCATTATATAAGTTAATGACCAACTACTTCTTTTCCCCAAGGCTAAACTGTTTTTGTACCACTAGCCTAAGAAACAAAATTTGACTTTAAATTGTGTTTTTCTTTTCGGTTAAATATACTTTTCCATTAATGGAAAGCACAACATGTTAAATTTAACATAGTTAACCTCAACCAGTTCTTACTGTTCAGCCCACATGTTTAAAAATGCTCAGGTATGCACAATTGTATAGCACAGTTGATATATGAATTCCTAAATCTTATTCACACTGCAATATGATAGAATGAAGAGGTATGATGCCCCACTCTTTCTCCAGTATATAATGAATTACAAACATAAACAGTGAACAGATATACGAATTACAATTGTATACAACAGATAAATTAAACATTAAATTATGAAATGTAATCTTAAATCACTAAGTGAAATTATGTTCAAATAACAGGTAGAACAATTCAATTGAATAAAAAACAATTTATTAAAAATATGACTTACAAAAACATATATACAGACATTTATACACATAGACAACGAGTTGTAAAAATATACATACTAGCAGTACGCGTATGGCATTGCCTATGGAATCAGGACTTCAACAAAATGAAAAAAACCACCCACAATGACATGAAAAAGTTTTGAAAACAAAAGATACACATTGATTTCCCACTTATTTTTTCGTGAGAATTAGAAAAGTTAATCCAATGGGAAATGATATTTTAACCATTCTTGTTTTAAATCCGACAGAACCGTTCTAGTTATAAGCTGAAAACAATAGTGTTATTAGAACGTTGGATGCAACTAATTTAAAAACAAAATGACATTTCGATGGCAAAACAGATTATTTTTTAAAAATTTCTCGAAATGGAGGAAAATTTTTCAAAATGGTGAAAACCAGGTATGCAGGGCATCATTCAATGGTATCGTGGGTTCCAGAGGTACTTTCTCTACGAAGACGGTGCAGACAGGATCCAGCTGCTGAGAGTTTCCTGAAAGGATAAAATAAAAAATGAGACATAATTGAAGAGCCGAGTGGATGAACATGTTAAAATTTGGTTAACTTAAAAAATCAAAAACATCAGATTTAAATAAAAAAAAAATCACAAACCATGATTACAATACAATAAGTTAGGTACAATTAACAGAATCAAGAGACTTAATATTTTCACTATATATTATAATTTCATTCATGGCACACCTTTTATTCTTATTTTTGGAAGCTTTGGATCCTTTATCATGATTAAACCTTAGAAAACACCCATAAACTACAAATTGGACAAAGAAAAAAAATTCTTCAGTGATTTTGCTATTTTCAAAGTTTAACAAGCTTAATTTAAGTTCATTGAAAAAGAAATGTTACTACAATCGAACACTATAGCACCCAACCCCCTTTTTATATATATATATATAAATGCTGTTTCAAAGGCACCAAATACTTTTTTTTTAGACACAGGAAACTAAAGTACAGTAGAGTCTCCCTACAACCAAGTCTCCCTATAGCGAATTTCTCCCTATAACGAATTTTTTAATTGTAATGTTAAATAACATTCAAAATATTCTCCATATAACAAAGTGGTTGTCTCCCTGTAACGACTTTTTCAAGACCTTTATCTTTTCGATTTTTGAAGAAAGTTGCTAATTTCTGTGCAAACAAATCGCTCGCATGCCCAGTGGCAGAATACTTTTCAATACTCTGCAACAGAGGTTGAGTCTCTTAAAAATAGTCTGTAGAATAGTGTGGGACTATAAATATTTTGCTTTCTTTTTTCGGTTATTTATATCAACTTGCAGCTATTAAAATACGATAAATGTAAATTAAAAACCATATAACATCTATATTATTTGTATAATATAATTGTATAAATTAATAAACAAAAGCATATGAAGATTAATCTTTTCTTTGGGAAGATAATTAACAATAATGAATTATCAAGTTTTTCAGAAGTAATATTAAGCATACTATACAAATACCTATGCAGAAAATTATATTTGGGTACTTTTCTGTTTTAAACACAGCACTTGGTGTCTTTCTGTTTTGGTGATTTTTTCAAAACAATACATCACTAGCTCATATAAATGAAATATTCTTCAATATGTTAGATGTTATTTAAAAATTTAAATGCCTCCTGTTTATTGTAAAAAAAAATTAAGTCAAAAAATTTCTTTTTTGTATGTTTTTAATTTAAAATGCAATAAATAATTGCTTTAATTAATCATAATTTAATTAATAATAATTGCTTAATTTTCGTAAAAACAAAAACTTTGAAACTTATTCGCACATTTATCCTGATTTGCATT